>APFE030156626.1:58323-97966 GCA_000404065.3 Pinus taeda
GATTAAACATGAGAATAGTGTGCCTTAAGTAGCTGTGTAGACCACCTATATACTTCAGCAGAGTTTCAGGTGAGTCTAAAGAAATTCCTAGAATCAAAGCTCTTTTCCTAAATTCTTGAGTGTAACTTTGTACACTTTGCCCTTTTAATTGGAAAATAGTTTGCCAGCTCGTCATGGCTTGCTGCATATAGGCTAGTAGATAGAATTGCTTTTTAATTGTAGAAACAAATTCACTCTAGACAGAAAGAATTTTACCATGTTTCTTCATGTTAGCTTGCATCCTGCCTTCCCACCATACCAAGGTAGTGCCTCAAGGGCATAGGCTGGCCAGTTGAATCTTACTCTTGTCTGAAACGATGCTCTGCACTCTACAACAAAACATCAATCTGTCTAATCCAATTATCCATCTTCTCTACATTCAACTCTCCATCATATATCGGTAAATCAAATTTAACATCTAATTTAATCAAATATGTTTTCTTTTTGTTTTCAGGGTTACTAGGAGGTGTGGGAAGTTTTTCTTCTTTCCCTTTGCCTTTAGAGTGGTCATGGAGGAGATATTCTTCTGCTCCTTTATCTTGTTTCGAGTTTTATGAATCTTTAACTCTACCTTTCTTAAATTATCTATACATTTCCTCCACCATGGCTTTCATGGTCAGGAAACCATCCATGAATTGGGAGTCTGATTCAAAGGGGTTTTCTTCTGACATTTTCCTCTTAGAGTGGACTCTTCCAATTTTAGGGTTAGCTTCAACCAACTCTCCTTCTCCTAATTTAAGCTTTGATCTAGTTAACAATCAACAACAAAATCTAGCACAAGCTTTTCTAACATTAGTAACCTAGAGCTTTGATACCACTTGATCTGGAATTTATCCAGGAAAAAGAATTAAAGGTATTATAGACTCATGTGCATGGATGTGCCTATGTTACTTTATGCAATGGATCAATAAGATTGCAAAATACATAGACACTGAGGCAGTTAGAGAAAACATAACAGGAAAACATGTAATACAACCAGTTCAATAAGAAGTTCACCCAATACTCCTGGGCTACATCTTCTGGTCTAGCTTTCAGTGGTGGCCTCTTTATTATGTTTTCAAAGTAGAGTTTCTTTACAACAGTGAGCTCAATTTGAGTCTCACTCAACATATATGAATCAGTAGGATTGGAGTACACAGACTCTCCTTACTGATGCTTGACCTCTTATGGTCACAGTAGTATGAGCCCAATCTGAAACTCATGCATGACAGGCCTATGCCAAGGAGCCTTCTTGAACCTCTCAAGCTTTCTTTGGAGTGCACAGACTCTCTGACTCTCTCTGGCTCTTTTAGGCTTGATGCTGCCTTCAGGTCAGCTCGTCTTCTTCTCTCTGTTCTCTACTCTTAGCTTTATGTGTCTAACTAACTCCTCTCTGTGTGTCTTGTCCTCTACTTCTGGCAGTTTATTGCTTTAAAGCCAATATGCTTTCTGTCGGTTCGTTTTTGCTTCCTAGTGTTCTGGTTTTCCTACCTCTATCCATTAGAACTCCCCTATTCTATGTCATCATCATTGGGCAATGCTTCACAGCCACCTATTTTGCAACAGGTGAGTGTGTCAAGTTCCTTGGACACATTTGAACGACTGTTATTTCCGTTTGCTCCAAGATGCTCAAGAAACACAAATCTTCTGCCAACTAATCGTCCACGTCGGACTTCAAATCCCATGTAATCTTGCTTTATCTTTGTCAAATCCTGTCATTTATCAGGACACACCTCCACCGTTGATCTGGCCCCCCCCAGATCCTACGATCATCGTTCATATTGAGCAAGTAAGTAGGATGATGTTTACCCGTCCGATGTGAGCGATTTTCTCTCTCTTCCACCGGATGCGTGTCACTCAATATGTGGCATCAAGTGGGACTTGGTCGAAACTGCTTACTACCTCAAGGCCTTCTGATATCCTGCCAGTTTTGTGGAATCCATGGAACCAAATTAATTATTTTTCTGCATTTCATAGCCATTTTGGGTCCGGGCACTTTGGGGCAGTCCTTCACTAAGCGGGATGCCCTGCGATACGCAATTAGTGCTAGAAACCACCCCTGTTTCTTGAATTAGCCTCTGGTTTTGCCAATTTGCGCCAGTGCGCGTTACCATGGGCCAACGATCTGCGCACTCGACTGAGGGTCCTCGTTGCTCTGCACTGATCACAATTGCAATTGTCACGAGGATTCCTTCTAATAACATGATCTTTCTAAGACTTGAATCTGTTTAGCATAATTTGAACGAGTTTATGAAAACTTAGAGAGTGTTTAGGATCCAATTCGAATCAACAGTAGTAGGATCCAAGCTCCTAAGAGGGGTGTTGGACTTGTGGCTATCCACATTTTGAGAGGGATTTCATTAAGAAATAGGAAATTCCAACATAAATCAGACACAAGCCACAATGGGGAATATGGGGAAGGCTCATCACATCCATGTGGTGATGAAGAATCTCTAGGCTAAGCACTAGTCCATTATGCTTGAGATGATATGTAATATTGATGGTATGATTTTTTTTTTTTTTTAATAGATCCACGAGATATTGAGTATTTTTTTCTCCAAATGCAATTTTCAAAAATGAAATATGAAGCAATTACACAACATGTTTTTAGGCATGTAGAGATGGTGTGTAGGATGAAAAGGAGTGTAGTTAAGTTGGTAAGTGATTATGAGGTGGATTTAGGAATACATAAGATCAAGGTATCCATTTACTCTACAATCATAGGATCCTTTGGTGTAGTCATAAGAATGGATTTGTTGGAGCAGCATGAGGCAGTTCTAGACTGCAATGACAAGATACTACATTTCATAAACAATGAAGGTTAGAGAAAATCATTGATGGGAAAAAACTGAGGGGTATCCCTAAGGTTCATCTCATTCATGCAACTAATGAAATTTAGATGAAGGGGATGTCAATTGTTCACAGTTTTAACACTAAATGATAAGGGAAAATATGAAAATCTAGATAAGCATCCAATTCTTATTGAATGTCGAGATGTATTTCTTGAAGAATTGTTGGGATACCCCAAAAAATGGAAATCAATTTAACCATTGACCTTAAACCAGACATAGAACCTATTTCAAAGGCACCATATCATATGTCAACTTTAGAATTAAAATAGTTTCAAATCCAGTTAAAAGAATTATTGGACTTGGGATTCATACGACCCAACATATATTTGTGGGGAGCCTCTTTAATTTTTGTTGAAAAGAAGGATGGATCTTGGCAATTGTGCATTGACTATAAATAGTTGAATAAGGTGATGATCAAAAATAAATATCCTCTGCCAAGGATAGATGACTTGTTCGACCAAATGAGGGGATAAATTGTGTTCTCAAAGATAAATTGTAGATCAAGATATCATCAGTTAAGAATCAAGAAGAAGAAATCCCAAAAACAACCTTTAAGACAAGATTTGGACATTTTGAATTTGTAGTATTACGGTTTTGACTAAAAAATTCCCCACGTGTTTTTATGAGCCTAATGAATAAGATATTCTTGGAATATCTAGTTAAATTTTATACAAGTATTTATCGATGACATCTTAATCTAGTTAAGGACCGAGAGGAGCATAGTGAAAATTTAAGACTAGTTTTATAGTATTTGAGAGAGAACCATCTATATTGAAGGCCATCAAAGTGTTCCTTTTATAAATCCAATATCTACTATTTGAGACACATTATCTATGGGGAAGGTATCATAGTATACTTGGCGAATATGGAGGCCATCATGGAATGGCTGACACCAACCAATGTTCACAAAATATGTAGTTTTATAGGCATTGTTGGGTATTATCGCAAATTTGTTGAGGGGTTTCCAAATACATAAATCTCGATCACCGAACTCCAAAGGAAGAATAAGAAGTTTCCTTGGAATAAAAAAATGTGAAGAAGCATTCAAGAGACTCTAAAAGCGTTGTTAACAACTACACCCATTCTAAAGGTACCAAATATGGAGTAGAAATTTATGGTTTTCATTGAATGGATTGGGTGTGTACTGATGCAAGATAGAAGAATAATAGCATGTGTCAAGAAAACTTAGAACCCATGAGGAGAGCTATGCAATTCATGATATAGAAATGGTAGTTATTATATATGCCCTAAATATTTAGAGACACTACCTGCTATAGACTAGGTTTTAACTCAATACTGATCATTGTGGACTACAACACATATTCACACAAGACCATTTAATCACTAGATGAAGGAGGTGGTCATAGTTAATAAGTGAATATGATTTTGATATCGCTTACATAAAAGGAACAACAAACAAGGTGGTATATTATTTAAGTAGAAGGCCTCAAATATTTTCAGTGATTCCCCTAAAGGAAAATACAAGGGAGAAGTTGCTTAATTTATTTATTGAATATGCCTAGTACAGGTGGTTAGTCAGAGTTTAAGAGAGGACGAAATGATGATCCTAAAAATGAGGGGTACTCCCTAGATAGTGATGGACTATTATAATTCCATGGAAGGATATATGTTCCATCAAATGAATAAATGAGCTAACTAATATTCAACAAAGCATATTGAGCATTATACATGCCATACCTCATGTTAAGAAGATGAGTGTGGACCTGAAACTGCTATTATTATGGAAGGGGATGAATAAGTACATTGTAAATTTTGTAGCAAGATGTTTAGAGTGTTAGCAAGTAAAACTGGAGCATAGACATCCAGTAGGGTCATTGCAACCCAGTAACAACCTCTAGTTGATTTTCCATGTAAATAAAATAAGACCAAGATCATAGGACATGTATTCTAAGTTGAATGGTGGGTAGACATTATAGTGGGCATCACTTGTGGTTTAATTAATGGCTATGCAAATTGGAAAAGGCATTGGAAAATGCAAAGAGGTAATAATTGACATTTAATTATGAGAAATAAAGGAAAATAGGAGTAAAGGAAGATGAAGAGACACAAATATGAATGCAATGGAAATTAGAGTAAAAATTAAGAAAAAGGAAAGAAAAAGGAAAAAGGAAAGGAAGATACTAGAGATCAATGATAAAAAGGCACCTAAGAAATAGTTGAAAACTTTTTCTTAGCTTTTGGTCATTACAACTTTTGTTAGTTCAGTTTTGGTTCTCTCCCTTCACACTCTCATTCTCTCATGCACTCTTGAACACTTAGAGCATTCTTGGAGCATGTTTGGAGAATTCTAGCAATCACTTGGATTGGAGAAAGAAGGCAAAGGAAAGAAAGGAAGTGTAAGGAGACAATTGTATCAACAACTAAAACATGCTTACTTTGCAAGTAACAGGTTGCATGTTTGATCTCCTTGCTGATTTTTGGATGCATAGTATATGCATGTGCTTCCTTGGTTATGTGTGGTCATTGCATGGATATTTTCCTAGATTGACAATGATTTCAACTTTGCATTGTCATTTCCTGGATAACCATGATGTAGTGGGTTCCCCATTTGGTTTTCTAATTGGTTCTCTAATTTCCTATCGTCGTGGATTGGAACAAATTCTCTGGAGCCATGAAACAATTTGGATTCCCTAAAAGCTATGGGTTGAGTTACTAGTCCCTGGAGCCTGTGGGCTAAGACAAATTATCTGAAGCCCTCAAACAACTCAGGTTCCTTGGAGTTTGTGGATTGATTTAGTAGTTCCTGTAGTCTTGGACAACTTGGGTAGAGACCAATATGGTTTATGTTAATGATTTCTAGACCATATAGGTGAGATCACTATGCTTGAGGGTTGAGGTGGTTTAGCCTATGGAAGCCTTGGTTGGTTCTATTTTAGTTTAACCCTTATGATCCCACATTCATGCTTGGAATATGGTGAAGGGGTGATTGGATGAAAGAGAGATTTGGTTTAGCCCAGTCTATGGTTGGGTGGTATGTGGAAGTCCTTGACTTGGTTGGAATTTTCATATGTTAAAATGAGTTATTTTCCTATTGTGATCTATGAGTACTTGTATTAGTTATTATGGTGATCTTGTGGTTGATTTTTCATAGTTTGTATTCTGGTTATATGCTGGATATATGCATGGGATTATGATGTGCTCTAGTTATGCCTCTTGTTCATGATTTGATAAGTTATTGGATGGTTGATGAATGCATGGGTTAACAAGTGTTATTGCAGCTAGCTTGAGAGGGAATAAAGCTTTTTTGGTGGTTCTTAGATGAATTTCAGAAGCTTATGACCAAATATGCATTCATGATCTGTAGCTTCTATACTTATCATATGTTTGACGAAATGTCTATCTTGCATTAGGCATGTATTTGTCAAGATCTAACACAAGTTATGGTTGTTTTTCACTTTTATCATCATTGTCATGATTCTAGAAAGTTACAAGCAATTTTGGGTAGTGGTCTAGAGGCTAGCCTAAAAAGGTGACACAAATCTCATGACTACATGCTCTGAATTGAGGAATTTGTTTCATAATCACATGCATGCAGGCTTATGGGTGTAGTTGGAGCCTCATAACTACATGCACATTGTATCAAGGGTGCGGCTGGGGATTAAGCCCAATGAAAAAGAGTTCCATATCAGGGATTGATCACTTGGGGTGGTTAGTAGGCTCCTGAGTGATCTGTAGTCTTTGAATGATCCTGATTTAAGCAAGAGTGTAACAAATTACAAATATAATCATACATACAGAGATGAAACAAAAATAATACTTCATTTCATTACTGTAAAATACTGAAATATGTTTACAAACAAAAATGGAAATAAACTAGCTAGGGTGATGGTAGCTTATCTCTGAGAGGAGATGTGGTGGCGAAATGCCTCTAATTTGTCTTACAATGAGGCTCGAAGGCCTATTTATTATTTAGAAACATTGGAAAATCGTAAACATCCAAAAACCTAACCCTAGGAGATGAAGTGCCAAACTATGGGCCCCATTTTGGGTAAATTCATACATTAACTTCCCGGGGTCCTAACTTTGCCATACGATCTCCATTTGACATGCACAATACATCGTTAGAAAGATATATTCAAGGAATACAAATTGGGAAGAGAAAAATGGGTCCACACAGCCATGTTCCTCTCAGTTTTCCCAAAAATCGTAGTTAAGGGCCTCAAAACAGCTCCGGAAGTTCAGGACTCAAAAAACTGCTAAAAATAGTGAATTGTGCTACAATTAAGGAAACTAAAAAACAAAAAGAAACAATAGTGGGGGTCCAAGTGGAATTTGCGGGTGGCCACCAATATCCACCTGGATCATTCCTCCCCCCTTAGGAAGAAATGGTCCACACTGCATTGAGTTCCTCCATGAGATGAGGAAACTTTTGCTGAAATTGGTCCCTGGTGAGCCACTTGCCCTCGTGAAGGAGTTGGCCTGCTTTGACAACACGATACAGTTGGATCTTCTACTGGTGGGTGTGCTTGATCTATGTGTCCATGATTTGATCAGTTGCAACTTGTTCCATGCAATTTGGAGTTAACTCTATTGGTGTGAGTTGTTCTGAAATCTCGAATGTGTCTAGTAATGGTGGAAAGTATGGCCGAAGGTAGTCCACATTGAACACTAGGTGCAGGCCAAGGAATGGGGGAATGATGAGCTCAAATGCATTATATCCCACAACCGTGGTAATGGTGTAAGGACCATATCAAAGTGGTCTAAGTTTCTGATAGGCTCCAGTAAGGCATTCCTTCTGCAAATGCAACCAGACTTTGTCGCCCACATGAAACTTGTGTGGTACCCGATGTTGATCATGTCGTTGCTTGTACTTGGCATTTGATTTCTCCAGAATTTCATGGACTTGCTGGTAGATATGTTGGATGTGCTCAATGAAGTTGTTTTCTTTATCTATTTCAGACTGGACATGAGCTGAATCTGCTTGAGTAGCTGCAAATGGTATGGCCACATATATGGGACATAGTGGATGAAATCCCAAGCCCACCTTAAAAGGGTTGTGGCCAGTCGAGCTGTGGAGAGCTCGGTTATAGCTGTGCTAAACATAGGGGAGGCTCTCATCCCATGTGCGTGGATGCTTTGAGTTGTACATGTGCAGAATGTGTACGATCATCCTATTGACAACCTCTGTCTGGCCATCAGTTTGGGGATGGAAGGGTGTGGACTTAGTGAGTTTGGTGTCCAGCATCGACCAGAAACTGGACCACAACATACTGAAGAACCTGTTGTCCTAATCTGAGATGATAGACTATGTGATCCCAAAGTGTACCCACACTCGTTCAAAGAAGAGTTTATCAGTGGATTTTGTTGTGATATTCTTCTTGTAGACCACCATAATGGCCATCTTCAAGAACCTATCGACGACCACAAAAACACAGTCGTTTCCATGCTTAGTAGAAGGAAGGTCCGACATGTAATCCATGTGTTAGGATCCCATATTGTCCCTTTTTGACCATATATTTTTCTATTATGTCATCCTTTTCCAACCTATATTTTAAGTTCATATTATTACTTTAACCCATTTGTTCCAAAAGTACACAATATTTCTTCTCATTACTATACGTTTAATTATTTTACATATAATTACGTTATCTTCATAGTTAATCATTGAATCAAATAGTTGTTGAAACAGTTAAAGAACGACGTGCAGTCCATGTTTCTGAAACAACCTCGAGACTGCAAGATTACTTCTACAGTTACTGAAATAGTAAGAATGATGCGCAAATCCCATGACTGAAACAGTCATGATTTGCATTCTAGATTTGACAGCAACAGAAGAAGCTCACCGAAGGAGCTGCTACACTAGATGTAACGACCACGATCCAAAGTCAGCATTACTGTAACAACATTTTGTTGATGGGAAAACTGATTTCCCTATTTTTGTATATTGGGTTAAAATAGGACTTATAATGTAATCTATTGTAATAGATGTCTCCTCTATAACAAGAGGAGACATCTACATTAGAGGGGGGCGGACAAACTATGGGAAGGTCTAGCTAAAGGAATGGAACTAGAATATTTTTGTAATATGACATATTGATGGATGAATAAAATATTGTTTTGAACATTTCTTTCTAGTTCTCGTTTCATGCGGAATCTTGTGAGGAGGACATGGCCCACCTTCATCACAAGATTCACCCATTATATTTCTGCAGTGTGTTAAGTGTGTTTCTTATCCATACCTTGTCAAAAGTATTGTTTACTGAAGGTTTCTTATGCATTATTGCTAAACCCTGTTTTCCAATTGATTGCTGCATTACTTAGTTCATCTACAGTTAGTTCATGAGTGCTTCATTGGGAATTGAGTTTACAGAGTGAGTTTGCAAGCATGGTAATCAGGAACAGGTGCTGAAGATTCCTACTTCGGGAATAGGGTCCTGTTCTCTGTTATAGCATAGATAGTGTTTTCCTTTGCAGATTGATTCTTTTTCATTAGATTACTCTTTTTAATGAAGTAAAGAATTCTTTGGTAACTGTCTGCAATAGAGTATTTTTGTTGTAACTTAAAGTGAAGCTTCAGTTTGCTTGGAGCAAGGTGTGACTAGTTCATTTATTACTACGACTTTATTGCTTTTGGGATTGAGCACATATAGTGTGTAGCTTCCTTTGGAATAAACAGACTTCCCTAGGTTGATAATTTATGTAGCACTTAGTTGTTTGAATTAATAAACAATTAAAGTGACCAACATTTTAACGTCGTTGCCGGGGAAGGCAATCGTAGATTTTAAAAGCATTAATGTTTTTCTTTTAGATGTGCAGAATGCATGAGAGGACGTAAGAAAACTAATCCTATAGGTGGCAAGGGCAAAGGAAGAGGAGGAAGGAGAACTTTTATTGATGAGATTATATCAAAAGCTGAAACTTCTCAGAGGTTAAGCTCTCAGAAGCCAAAGACTCAACATTCTCTCTAGACAAATTATGAAATGGAGGAAGTTGTGGGCCCTTAAAGGGTTGAGGAAATAGTAGAGAACACTGAAGAACTGGAAGAAGATGTTGAAGAACAAATAGAGGATATTGAGGGGCCAGTAGAAGACATTGAAGAACCAATTCAAGACATTGAGGGTCCAACGGAAAACGCTAAAGACCGGGCAAGTGCAACAGGGGAACAACCAATGGATGGAAACAATGAAGGACTCTTTGGTGGGGGACATGGAGGAGGAGAGGGAAGAGGTGAGAATTCTCTCTCCACCTTGGGATTTCCTATCGGGGCTCTTCCCAGAGGAGCAACTCCTATGAAGAATATCCCACTCTCGGCCTTACCTAACTTCCATGGTTTATCTTCTGAAGACCCTGATGAGTTTCTTTTCAAGTTTGATATATTGTGTAGAAGTTATGATTATGTTACTAATGCTCAGAAGTTGAAGCTATTTCCAACGACACTAAAAAGAAATGCACTAAGATGGTTTATGAGCTGGGAGGTCATGTGATCACAACATGGGAGCAGATGAAGGAGAAGTTTCTGGCCAAATATGAAGACTATTTCTGGACGAGAGAAAAAAGGGAGGAACTATTAAGATGGTTCAGAAGGAGGACGAAAATTTAGAGGACTTTGTGGAAACATTACAATACAATCTGCAGAGATCCAATCACCTTAATGTAAGTAAAGATATTCTTAAGACAATATTATTGAAAGGGGTAAGGGATGACTGTTTAGACATGTTAAATATGCTTGGTAAAGGGGATATATCTAAGGAATCGTATGATGAAATTGTCAACCTATGTAAGAGATGTTCAAGAGGAGCTGCAAATAGACCAAAAAGCAAGGATAACACATATTCAAGAGTCCAAAAATCAGCCAGTGGGGGAGCAACAAGAGCTGAAATAGGTAATCTACTTGAAGAATTTAAAACTGAAATGTTAAGCTCTTTTAATTCATAGATTGATGCCTTGCAGGTTAAGAAGAAACAAGCAAAGGAAGAAGCTTCTTTGGCTATCTTCTGTCCTAAATGCAGAGAAAAACATTCACTAAGGGAATTTCCATTAGATAAGGTACCAATTTGCACCATTTACGAGAAGGATCATGAAACTCAACAATGTCCCTCTTTACCAGGAATAAAAGCAGCCTTGCAACCAACCGAGGAGGAAGCTGAAGTAGTTTATTTGCTGACACAGTGGAGGCAATGGCAACCATGAGGACAAGGTATGAACTCTAATATACGATTTAATCATTGGAATAATTATCCTTCTTTTACTCAAGAAAATTACCCGCCCTTCAACCAAATGCAATATCCACCCTTTAACCAAATGAACTTCCCACCCATGCAACAAATAAACCCTCCCTTTGTAGACCTTGCAATGTGGACTCCTTGGCCTCCACAACAATCTTATTTTAATCAATGGAACCCAAGCTAGAGAGCTCAACAAATACCATTTCCAAACCAATTTCCTCAGTTTCGGCAACCTCTCTCTCTACCATCAGGTGCTCCACCAAATAATCAGACAATAAGACCCCAGCTACCTATACAACCAAACCCTAACCCTAATAATAAAGTTGTGCAAGTCATTGATATTTAGAACCAGCTTATATCTCCTTCCCTCCCTGCACAGTGTAATAATATTCATTTACGATATTGGAGAGTAGTTGAGCCTATTATTGATGATATTACTTCTTCTGACTCTGACAAAGAAGAGATAGAAAGGAATAATTTACCTAATAAGGGTGCTGAAACAGCAAAGCCATCCTCTAATAAAA
Organism: Pinus taeda; assembly: GCA_000404065.3. NCBI lineage: Eukaryota > Viridiplantae > Streptophyta > Pinopsida > Pinales > Pinaceae > Pinus > Pinus taeda. Next base: position 69,904 of record APFE030156626.1, read on the forward strand.
CTACTGAAACAACAGAGCCACCATTCCATGAGCATCTAGCTCTCACTAAGACACCTAAACCACTTGTTTTTAATCTTTTAGGAGAATTGCAAAATCTTTATGTCAAAATTCCACTCTTACAAGCACTCAAAGATGTACCATTTTATGCCAGAATTGTCAGAGATATCTATATTAAGAAACTTAGTAGGAAAGCTAAAGATCCCCTTACAGTTCATGTTATGGGTGATCTGGCTACTCTAATGTCCGGGAAAACTCCTCCTGTTAAATATGGTGATCCCGACCATCCTACGATTAGAGTAAAAATTGGAAAAACTATTATTCTGTGAGTCCTGGTAGACTTAGGTGTTGCTATAAATATTATGACCCTTGAAACCTCACAACTATTACAGCTAAAGAATGTAATTAGAGAGACACCGACCATTCTAGAGTTAGCTGATCATTCCACCATCAAACCTGAAGGAGTTATTGAGGACTTGATCATTTTAGTGGAATCCTGCAATTACCCAGCTGATTTTGTCATACTATAGACTAAAACAAAGTTGGGGGGACATCCTTTAATTTTGGGAAGACCCTGGCTACCTACAATTGATGATTTTATCAACTGTAGGTCAGGCTCAATGAAAATTTTCAATGGATTCGAAACTAAGCAGCTTACCCTTTATCCTCATGCCACACCTATGATTAATAATGATGATTCAGTATGGTTAGATTATGAGGATAATGACACGCAACCCATTTTGACTATTGGGCAAGCCTTAACTCTTAAAGACACCACGGAGGATGAAGTAATTAGTAATTTTATGTCTGAACCCTCCTCGGTCACTTCTGAAACATATAACCATTTAACTGCAATTTTGAAACCTGAGATATAGGAAAGGCTTAAATCAGAAAATCTACCTCAAACATCAACTACTATCTCCTCTAAAAGCATAACAGTAGAAATTGAACCTGGCAAAAAATTGAACATAAACCCCAACCTATCAGATGCTAAAACACAACAGCTAATGAAGTTACTTTGTGAAAATAAGGAAGCATTCACATGGGACTACATAGATATGAAGGGGATCTCTCCCGAATTATGTACTCATCGTATCTATATTAAGGAAGGGTGCCGACCAGTCTGTCAACCCCAATGGCGAATGATTCCCAATTTGAGGGAAATTGTTAAAGAAGAACTTCAGAAATTACTTAATGCAAGGTTTATATACCCCATATCTGACAGTGAATGGGTTTCTCCATTGGTGATAGTACCTAAGAAAAACGGGAGATGGAGAGTGTGTGTAGATTATAGAGCCCTAAACGAAGCCACTCAAAAAGATCATTTCCCCTTGCCATTCATTGATCAGGTTCTAGATAGTTTGTCAGGGAAAAGATTCTTTTCCTTTTTAGATGGTTTTAGTGGATATAACCAAATCAAAATTTCACCCCAAGACCAAGACAAGACCACTTTTAGTAGTCCTTGGGGAACTTTTTCTTATAGAGTCCTCCCATTTGGACTATGTAATGCTCCAGCAACATTTCAAAGAGCAGTGATAGGAATCTTTTCTGATATGCTTAATGACTCTATGGAGATATTTATGGATGACTTTACTCCTTATGGTGTGACTTTTGAAGATGCATTACAAAACCTTGAGAAAGTACTTAAACGATGTATACAAGCTCATCTTTCCTTGAGTATTGAAAAATGTCATATGATGATGAACGAAGGAATTGTACTTGGGCACTTCATTTCATTCCTAGGAATTCAAGTAGATCCATCCAAAATATAGGTAATTCAGACCCTTCCTATCCCCAAAACACAAACGGATGTAAGAAGTTTTTTAGGACATCCTGGATACTACAAAAGATTTATTAAATTTTTTTCTAAAATAGCTTCTCCTTTGTTTGTGTTACTTATGAAAAATGTTGAATTTAAGTGGACTGATCTTTGCCAGAAAGCATTTGATGAACTTAAACATCAGTTGGCTACATCTCCTATTCTAAGTGGACCCGATTGGGCACTTCCCTTTCATATATCCTCTGATGCTTCGAACACTGCAATTGGAGTTATCTTGGGACAAGAGGAAAACCATCTTCCTTATGCTATCTATTTCATTAATAAGAATATGACCCCGCTGAGCTTAATTACATAGTTACTGAGAAAGAATTTTTAGCAGTGATTTATGCTATTAATAAATTTTGACATTACATTACTGGTTACCCTATTTTTGTTCATATTGACCACTCGGCTATTAAGTATTTAATGAACAAATCTGTCACAAATGCTCGAGTTACCAGATGGTTATTACTATTACAAGAATTTGATATTACAATTGTAGATCAACCAGGTAAAGAAAATGTAGTTGCCGATTTTCTTTCTCGGATAAAAACTGATGATAATACTCCAGTAGATGATTCCTTGCTTGATTAGTATTTATTTGCGGTATCTCCTCACTCACCTTGGTATGTAGACATTGCCAATTATCTGGTTGCAGGAAAGCTACCATCACACCTATCACATCGGGAGAAAAGAAGGATCATTCAACAAAGTGCGCGGTATAGCTAGAAGTGGGTGTCTTTTTCATACAGGACTTGATCAGGAAATCCGAAGATGCATTAGGGAGGATGAGGTTTATGATATACTGAAGGCTTGTCATGATGGCCCTTGTGGAGGGAATTTTGCTGATAAGAGAACAACATATAAAATTCTCAGAATGGGTTATTATTGGCCCTCACTCTTCAAGGATGCAGAGAAATATGTTCGGGCCTGTGATAGTTTTCAGAGAATGGGTCAACCTAATCATAGAGATGAAATGCCATTGAATCCCCAGGTAATACTTGAACCCTTTGAAAGATGGGCTCTAGACTTTATAGGACCCATCAATCCTCCATCTAGTCAAAGAGTTTACATATTGGTTTGTACAGATTATATGACTAAATGGGTGGAAGCTAAGGCACTTATTAGAGCTAATGAAGAATATGTTTTAACCTTTTTATTTGAAGAAATTTTTGTTAGATTTGGAGTGCCTAGAGAGCTAGTTATAGATGGAGGACCTCCTTTCAATTCTCATGGTTTTAAAGCCACGCTTCAAAAATATCATATTCACCATAAAATGACTACACCTTACCACCCCCAAGCCAATGGTCAGGTGGAAAGCACAGACAAAGTCATAGAAGCTATTTTAACAAAAACAGTGAAGGAAAATAGGAAGAACTGGTCTCAAATGCTACCTGAGGCATTATGGGTTTACAGAACTACTTGGAGGAACACTATAGGATTTTCTCCCTATGAATTGGTTTATGATAAAAGTGTTGTTTTTCCTATGGAATTTGAGATTAAAACCTTAAGAACCACTTTAGTTGTTAACCTTGATTTGACTGATGCACAGACAACTAGGTTGCAATAGCTTTAGGAATTGGATGAAAAGAGGATGGATCCAATCCACCAAACAACTATGATTCAACAATAGAGAAATAGGTGGCATGATAAAACTATTAAGCATAAGCAGTTCCAAAAAGGTAATTGGGCTCTATTGTATGATTCTTGGTTTGAAAATTTTCAAGGGAAATTACGAACAAGGTGGCTGGGACCTTATGAAATAGATACTAGTTTCCCCAATGGAACAATAAGGCTCCTAATAATTGATGATTCTAGAACATGATTGTTAGTAAATGGGTATCAGCTTTGTCTGTACCAGCAACCTATTTCTAAAGAGGATTTTAAGGCCACTTGCATGTTAGATTCACATTATATATTTTTGGGGGAGCCTGTTGCCCCTCATTGCATTTAATCTCTGCATTATATTTTTTTAGTATTAGATTAGATTTCTTAACTAATAATCCATGTCAACAGTTGGCATGTTACAATTGATTATCTTGTAGGTCTCAGATTGGGAGGCTGGTTGAAAAGAACAATTGTATTGCAAGCAGTTTTAAGCTTCATTTTGGGGAGCATTGTCATCTCACTTCAATTTAGAATTCATTCTCCCACTTTGATCGCTTTTCCTTTTTCTCCGCCCTATGTTCCCCATTACTTCTCAGAAAAATTTTCCCTATTTTTCTTATTTACAACAACATCTGTCTTTATTGTTCACGTTGCTGGAACACCAACTCTTGTTGCTGAAACACCAACTTTTCCCATTTCTCCCGTTGCTGAAACACCAACCTTTCCCATTTTTCTCGTTGCTGAAACACCAATTTCCTTCCATTCCATCACCAACTTTTACCCATTTTTTTTCCTGTGATTGAAACATCAATTCTCCTCAAAAGAAAAAAATGAATACACATTACTTTCCATTGTGAGAACCATCTATTTATTCTTATAACTTTGTTCTTTCACTACCTCCTCCTATGTTTATAAAGGCCTTTCATATAAATACCCTCATATTTCAAAACCCTTTTCCATAACCATTGGTGATCTATTAGCAACAGACATTATATTTTCTGAATATCAAGAAAAGGTAAACATGAGGTATGTGTTTGTTATGTGTAAATATTATTAAACTATAGTTAATGAGAAGATTATGACATGATTACCACAATCTCCCTACATTTAAACTCATCATTTCAGCCATAGTTGGGGGGGAATACCAAAATTATGCCATCATTTCATAATATGCCAATCACCGTCTTTTTTTACCATGATCATGTCTTATCACACCATCTCTGTCCTATTATTTCATGACCTCATTTGCAAAATTTACTCTGTTTCGGGTGTGGTAACTTGGCTTTGCACTGTGACTTTTACTGAAGCTAGTAACTATGGGAGGTTCTGCTATTCGAAATGAACCTAGCTCAACAACTCTATTGGAATTACACCCAGAAGTATATCAAATTTTCCGCGGGCAGGCTGGGTAGAGTATTTTTGGAGGCTTCAGGGATTCGATCCTCAGCAAGTCCTCGAATTTGCACATAATTTATAGGAAGGCTACTCTACTGTTCAAGGAGTTCGGATTCCAGTATCAGAGGATGATATAGCATAGGTTTTAGGTTTATCGGCCGATGGAATTCAATGGTTTAGTCGTAAACACATCATTTTGAATGCACAACAGGGCTTTCTTCTACCTGGAGAGAAGGTCGAGCCTAAAGGCAGGGGTGTTGTGCTTCATTCATTACCACCTCCATGGCAGATGGTTGCACAATTCGTCAAGCACTACCTCACCTGCGAAGGATGTTACCAGGTAGTCTATAATCATGATTTTGTGTTGTTAAATCATTTGAGACATGGTCGACTATTAAATATGCCATACTATCTACTTTGATGTCTGAAAAATATGTCACATTACTGCATGAATGTGAAGTACCCACTCCTTTCCCTCACCCATCATCGTCTTGTTTAGCTACTAATTCAGAGGGGTTTTGCCGAACAGAATCCCCCTCCATTTAACAACCCACCCCTAGAACCCCAAGAAGCTACTAAAATTCCTCAAGCAACAACCAAAAATCCCCAAGAAACTGCTGAAATTCCTCAAACAGCAGCGAAAATTCCCCAACTAGATGCTGAAACTCTCGAAGATCCTCCTGAAAATCCTCAACAAACCCCTAGAATCCCTCAACAAGTTGAAAATCCTTCCGCGCAACAACCAAGGAGCATCTTTGATTCCCCAGCAGTTCCACCACCCGCAGCAGCCAACCCAATTGACCCCTCCACTACATTGACTCCACCCCATAATTTAGCTGAATCATCCAGTCCCACTGTCCATATCCCTAGTGATGATTCTGATGACAACCTTCCCATTGCTAAACTAAAAAGAAAAAGGCAGGACAACATTACTTCTCCACCTAAAATACGAACAAGGGCTTCAACCAAAGAAGCCACCATCCCTGAAAAACTCACTCACAAAAGAGAAACTACTTCTTTCTCTGTCATTTTACCCCGAAGATGAATGAGGACGTCTACTGAAGCAACAATTGTTACTACCATTACAAATTCCCCTCCTATTAGCCTAAAACCCCATACCCCACCACAGTCCCAAGTACCTGAATCTTTACCTGTCTTACCCTTAGGTACTGAAATGCAAGATGCCCATGATTTTGTGACATCATTTCTCTCAGAAAATGTAGATGCCACGCAAGAATCAACTACTGATTCAGCAGCTGCCACATAAGAACCAGCTGCTGATTCACTAAATTTAGATACCCAAGATGATGTAAAACATGTAGCTGTGGCATAAGAACCAGCTACTTAGTCAGCAGTTTCCACACAAGAACCACCTACTGATGAACAGAAAACAGACGACCTAGGTGTAACTACCCCACAAGAACTAGCTACTGTTTCAGCAGTTGCTACACAAGAACCACTTGCTGATGAACAAAAAATAGACGACCTAGGTGTAGCTGCCCCACAAGAACCAGCTACTGATTCAAAAGTTGCTACACAAGAACCAACTACTGATGAACAAAGTAACCAGCATATTGCACAAACCGTAGCTATTACACAAGAACTAGCTACTCAGTTTGTAGCTGCCACACAAGAACCATCTGCTGGTATGCAAAATTTGGATGCTCAGGATGATGTAGCTGATGATTCTGTAGATGCCACACAAGAACCACCTGTTGAGGCTCCAAATGATGAAGCTACTATGGAATAGTATGCCTTTCATTCACTGGAATCAGCTATTGAGATGCCCACTGCTACACAAAGCCCAGTCACCTTGGCTTCCCTTCTACAGGAAAACAATTTTTTAAAATCCAAACTCGAAACTTATAAACAGGAATTAATAACGGCAAGGGAAGCCTATGACAGAGAGCTTAATTTGTATACTTTAGCTCATGCAGCATCCGCAGTTGAGAAGAGTACAAAGAAAGATTGGTATAATGAATATATGTGTAGCCAGTGTGGTAATATTTATCATCAAGCTGGTTATAAAATAGTTGAAGTTCCACTGCCTGGAGCCACCCCTATATCTACTTTGATTGCAATTAAAAAGGAATGCCCTGATGTTACACAAGAACCGGCAGGGCCTTCAAAGATTTTTGAAAAAGAGGTTAAACCACAAATACCTCAGCCTACGGTGATTGTTAAAACTAAAAATCCTGTACTCCTGTCTACAAAAACTGTCTTTACTCAGACTGAACCCCGGCCTACAAAGATTGTCTTCACTCAGACCAATAGCACTCAAGCACAGATGGATAAATAGAAGAAGGAATATGTTATGTTGCAAGAGAAAATCTTGTAGGAACACAAGGCATCATGGAAAAATCACATATATGCAAACTGGGAAGTTTTGGAGCAGTCTCATGCCCAAAACAAGGAGAAAAAACAATTAAAAACTAGATTGTCTCTCATGTTTGGTTTGGTTCAAAGATTATTGTCCACTAGAAAACCATCCTCTAATTACTCTATGTTTCTCACAGAGCACCTAGCGTTCTTCCAAGTAAAGGCAATCAGAGATGGGAAATCTCATGAGGTATCTACACCCCAACAATTTGTCAAAACTTTCACAGAGGCATCAACCAGTGAACAAAATTTACTCTGTGAATTGTATCTTCATAACGAAGCCATTCTTGAGGATAGGAAACTCAGTTTGAATCCTCTGGTGGGTGATATCTAGATCAGGGCCTTTGTTTCTTTCCTTGCCAATCAGCTCACGTGGCAAAATGCCTTCCTTTCAGCAAGGCATAATGAAGAAAATCGCTTTCTGTGGATTCTACCTAAGCCACAGAATGTTGCCATTTTCATTGCTGAAAATCATCAGTTTTTAAGGCAACAAGGGATGACCGAGCATATCATAAAGTTACAGGCAGTAGTCTTAAAAGACTGCCAACATTATGTCAAAGCCAAGGGAACTCTTGCCTTACAAGAAAACAACTTATTTTGGGAACAGTCACCTAAAGAGAGGAAGGAATATCATCCCTTTAACCTTCTCAATCTTGAAACAACAATTTCATGACTACCTAACTATGTCAAATGCATTCAACAGTGTGCCAAAAAATGGCTAGGATATCATTTTCATTTACCTATTCTATGGCTGCCAGCACAGGAATATAAGGCTTACTTCAGGTTGTCCAAAAAGGAGGAGGCAGCAACATGGCAGAAATTACAACATGTTTATTGTTTTAGAGAACTGGCTGATAGCACCTTCTACACTTACTGCCTAAGTAATTTGCACTGCAAGGCCCAGTATTCGGACTCAGATTCAGACTAAGTTTGCATGAGGACATGCAACTCCTTCAGTTGGGGGGGATGTTAGGATCCCATATTGTCCCTTTTTGACCATATATTTTGCTATTATGTCATCCTTTTCCAAACTATATTTCAAGTTCATATTATTACTTTAACCCATTTGTTCCAAAGGTACAAAATATTTTTCTCATTACTATACGTTTAATTATTTTACATATAATTACATTATCTTCATAGTTAATCATTGAATCGGACAGTTGCTGAAACAGTTAAAGAATGATGTGTAGTCCACGTTGCTGAAATATCCTGGAGACTGCAAGATTACTTCTATAGTTGCTAAAATAGTAAGAACGATGCGCAAATCCCGTGGCTGAAACAGTCGTGATTTGCATTTGACAGCAACAGAAGAAGATCACCGAAGGAGCTGCTACACTAGATGTAATGACCACGATCCAAAGTCAGCATTACTGTAACAACATTTTGTTGATGGGAAAACTGATTTCCCTATTTTGTATATTTGGTTAAAATAGGACTTACAATGTAATATATTGTAATAGATGTCTCCTCTTTAAAAACTAGAGACATATACATTAGAGGGGGACAGGCAGACTATGGGAAGGTCTAGCTAAAGGAACAGAACTGGAATCCTTTTGTAATATGACATATTGATGGATGAATAAAATACTGTTCTTAACATTTCTTTATAGTTCTCGTTTCCTGGGGAATCTTGTGATGAGGACAGGGCCCACCTTCATCACAAGATTTACCCATTATATTTTTGCAGTGTGTTAAGTGTGTTTCTTATCCATACCATGTCAAAAGTCCTGTTTACTGAAGGTTGCTTATGCATTATTGCTAAACTTTGTTTTCTAATTGATTGCTACATTACTTAGTTCATCTACAATTAGTTCATGAGTGCTTAATTGGCAATTGAGTTTACAGAGTGAGTTGGCAGGCATGTTAATCAGGAACAGGTGCTAAAGATTCCTGCTTCGAGAATAGGGTCTTGTTCTCTGTTACAACATAGATAGTGTTTTCCTTTGCAGATTGATTCTTTTTCATTAGATTACTCTTTTTAATGAAGTAAAGCATTCTTTGGTAGTTGTCTGCAATAGAGTATTTTTGCTATAACTCAGAGTGAAGCTTTAGTTTGCTTGGAGCAAGGTGTGACTAGTTCATTTATTACTACGACTTTATTGCTTTTGGGATTGAGCACATATAGTGTGTAGTTGCCTTTGAAATAAACAGACTTCCCTGGGTTGAAAATTTATGTAGCACTTAGTTGTTTGAATTAATAAACAATTAAAGTGACCAACACCATGGAGATGGATTCTCAAGGTTGACTAGGGGTAGGCAGTAGAATACAGAGGCATTTCTTCTTGATGGTCGGTTTGGAAATGGCATGAGCAATGCAGGATCTGATGTACTTCCCAACATCCTGTCGAATATTCGGCCAATAAAAATACTTCTGCAGTACTGCCACCATTTTCGCGACCCCAAAATACCCAGCAACCCGATTGTAGTGTGCTTCCCAAATCATCTTGGCATGCTCACTTGAAGGAACATAAAGGTGACCCAGGTGGTATAACAAGGCATCCTGGAGGTGAAAATGTGGAACATGCTGATCCTCCAAGAGTGTTTGGTATGTGTGGCTGAATTCTAGGTCGCGTTTGTAGAGAAGTGGCCAATCAGAAGTCTCATGCCCAAAAGAGTTGAGAATGGTGGTTAACGCCATGATCGGTGGTCAACTAAGGCAATTTGAAACGTTATTGGTGTTACCCTTCTTATACCTGATATTCAAATGGAACTGTTGCAGGTATGTGGACCACTTATGATGGTGATCATTCTATAACTTCCCTTGCGATGGTGATCATTCTACAACTTCCCTTGCATCTGTATGAACTGCAGGGGTCGGTGGTGTGTGTGGATGACTATTTCCTTCCCCAAAATGTAATGCTTCCATTGTCGGCAGGCCTGCACAAGGGAATACATCTCTTTATCATAAGTGGGATACTTCCAGACTGTGTCTGAAAGTGTCTCACTGTGATATGCCACTGGATGCCCATGTTGAGTAAGGATTGCCCCAATAGCATAGTCAGAGGCATTTGTCTCAATCTCAAATGGTTGTTGCAAGTCTGGTAATACGAGCACTGGTGCTCAGCAGAGGTGATGTTTCAACTCTGTGAATGCCTTCTATTGAGATTTAGACCAAAAGAATTTTTCTTTCACTCCTCCCTTGGTGACTTGACTCAAGGGCCAAGTGATATGAGAAAATCCCAACACGAACCTATTGGAAAGACCCAGAAAGCTACAAAGGCTGTCAGAGTGGTTGGAGATGGCCAATCCTAAATGACTTGGATCTTGGATGGATCCACATGCACCCCCTGCTCATCAATAATGTATCCTAGATACTGAACTTGGGTCATGCCAAAAGTGCATTTCTTCAAATTGGCACATAACTTGTGTTGCCGCAGTGTTTGGAGAACCTATCAGATGTGGTGGAGGTGCTCTTCCCAACTCTAGCTAAATATCAAGATGTCATCCAAGTATACCACTACAAATGATTTGGTGAATGGTCACAAGATGTCATCCATTAGCCTCATGAAGGTTGCAGGAGCATTCTTCAACCTGAAAGGCATAACCAACCATTCAAAAATGCCCTCCTTGGCTTTGAAGGTAGTCTTCCACACATCAGAGGGTTTGATTGGTACCTGGTGATATCCTGACTTCAAATCGATCTTGCTAAAATATTTTCCCCCCTTCAGTTGTCAAAAAGGTCATCAATCTGTGGGATCAAGTACCTATTCTGGACAATGAGCTTGTTTAGTGCCCTATAGTCAATACAGAGTCTCCAACTCCCATCCTTCTTCTGTACCAATATGATTAGGCTCCCACAGGATGATGAACTCGATCAAATGTGACCTTTCTGTAGCAGCTCCTGAATTTGCCTCTTGATTTCATTTTTCTCCAGAATGGAGCGTCGATAGATTCGTCCATTGGGCAGTGGCACATCTATGGTCATATCGATGGAGTGCTTGACCTCACAGTACAGAGGAACCCTTGCCAAGGAGGTGAAGATGTCCTCGTACTCCTCCACGACCTTGTCCATCTTTAGTTTTCGTGTGGAGGGTCCCTGTCTAGAGGTCGTGGCCACCGTCTTCTTCTTTCCTTAAGGGCGTATCGTCAGGAAAACAAATTTCCTAATTTTGGAAATGAGCTTACTGCATTGTTTTGCAATAACCAAAGAGATGGCGATAGGTAGTGCTACTTCTGGTATCTTGCACAAATTAATTCCCAAAGTAACAATAACAGCACGAGGCCTTGACTCATACACAACATGTCACTTCCACAAGTATGTTTGTCCTAATAATACATCACAAACATCAAGGGGAGAAACATCACACAATACCTCATACGTGAAGGGCTTGATGTTGTATGGAAGGTGATACTGTTGGCTCACGTGAAGATCCCATCCTTGGTGAAGCCACCCAATGGTGTACGGTTGTGGATGTGCTCTAGTTAGTAAGCCCAACTGCTTCACGACCTCTACCGAAATGAGTTTATTTTTGTTCCCATTGTCGACAATGAACTGTAGCGAGGAGCCCTTTATCCACATCTGGGAGTGGAGGAGGCACTCCTCCTCTGGATCTTTGTGTTCCTCCTTTTGGATCTTCGTGGTGGCAATGGTGGCATTGGGCTCCACATCGATAATCTACTTCCCTTTGTCATTCCCCTTGTCAGGTTCTAACTTAGAGTTGGAACATGCATCTGATTCTGAAACCTTTAGCTCGGCCACCAGTGACTGCTTGGCCTGACACTAACTTGTGTTGTGAGTGGAGCTCTTATGGAACTCACACCACTTTCCTGTGTCCTTTTTCGGCTTCACGGTGTTGTTGTTTGCTTGTAGCTTTGGCAGGTTGTCTTGGGTTGCTCTGCCTTGGCTTTTTCCTTTGTTCTGCCATTTGGGGGCACCTTTCCCTTGCTTCGGATTCACAGATCCAAAGTGTCACTTCTTCTATTTAAGCTTTTGCTTGATCTTAACAACATATCAGTAGGCCGTGCCGAGTGAGGAGATGTTTAGGAATTTTATTTCATCCCGAATGTACCTGTGCAAGTAGCTGTGGTATTTGAGTACCAAATGCTGCTACGAATCCTTGATACCCAAATTTGTGCGAAGGGTATGGAAAATATTGGTAAATTCTGGCACGTCTTGGTCCCTTCCCTGCCACAGCATGGTCCACTTTATGTATTGATCCTCATAGATTTCGATAGGGTAGTACTGCTCCTTGATGGAAACCTAGAATGAATTCCAAGTGGGTGCGGCTGAAAACAGTGAGGCCGTACTTTCATCCTTCTACTCGCAGTAGGATTCCCACCAGTCCTTGACATGGGGGGCAACTTTGAGAAGAGCGGAAATAATCTTTTCCCGACTGGAAAAATCATGAACAGAAAAATACCCTTCTAGCAAATTTAACCATTTATCTATGGGGTTTGCATCTATCTAACCCTCAAATATGGGAATGTCAAAGTTAATTTGTACCTTAAAGGGTTTGGTGCTTCCATAGTAGATATTGGAAGTAGATGTGTCGCCCATGGGTAGCCGTTGAAGGATCTGGGCAAAATTTTCCATCATCGCATTTCTTTGTCACTCAAGGGCCTCTTTGAGCAAGATTTTGATATGATCTCCTGCCCCCTCATCTTTCTCTTCATCCGCCATGGGAAGTCGTCGGGATTTGCGAGGTTGGTCTTGCAAAGGTTCGACTAGTTCAAGCCCTAACTCCTTATATCCCGACCTCATTGGGGACATGCAAAGAAAGACAAAGAAAGTGCAGACCATTTGATACCAATAATCCTGATTTAAATAGGAATGCAACAAATTACAGATATAATCATACATACAGAGTTGAGGCAGAAATAATACTTCATTTCATTACTATAAAATACTGAAATATGCTTACAAACAAAAATGGAAATAAACTAGCTAGGGCAATGGTAGCTTATCTCTGAGAAGAAATGTGGTGGCTACATGCCTCTGACCTATATTACAATGAGGCTCAAAGGCCTATTTATTGTTGAGAAACAATGGAAAACCCTAAACATCCAAAAACCTAACCCTAGGAGACGAAGCACCAAACTATAGGCCCCGTTTTGGGTAAATTGGCACATCAACTTCCTGGGGTCGTAACTTTGGCATACGATCTCTGTTTGACGTGCACAATACCTTGTTAGAAAGATCTATTTGAGGAATACAACTTTGGGAAGAGAAACATTCATCAATGGACCCATGTTGCTCCAATTTTTCCCAAAAAACATCATTTAGGGCCTCAAAACGGCTCCAGAAGTTCAGGACCCGAAAAAATGCTAAAAATAGTAAATTGTGCTACAATTAAGGAAATTGAAAAGTTGAAAGAAACAATGGTGGGGGTCCAAGTGGAATTGGTGGGTGGCCAAAAATATCCGCTTGGATCATTGAAGGATGTCAGTTTACTTTTGTTTTGTAGGTCCCACGTCCATAATTGGAACTTGGAGGTCGGGTCATATCATAGTGACACTTACCTCATGCTTACCCTAGAGAGCTTGTAAAAGTGAGTAAATGTGGGAGGGGTAGTTACAAAGTGGTATCAAAGTCAGGCCACAGCACTAGACCTCAAGGTAAAGTAGATCGTCATACAAGTTCATGTGCATGGAATGTGATCATGATGGTTAATGATTGTTATATGGATCGCAGTTATATTCGTGCATGTGATTTTATTATTGATTTGGTTGCATGCATGATAAATGCTAGTTGATTAGTGTGGTTATATGCATGTGCATCAGTTAGTCATGCATGATAGTTAACTTGTTGTTATATGCATTGTGGTCATGTGCATGATGATTATTTTCATTGTAGTTAAGTTCTTAATATTATTATATATCGTACTGATCTAAACTAATTTGTGCAGATGAGATAGCCTCCCGTCATATACATTGAGGTATGATATTGATTATGTCTTCTATTTGGTTTATCTAACATGGTATGATTGCAAGAAATATAATATTAGAGATAAAGAGCAAAATGGTGGACTATAGTTCACATGACTCCCCTTACAGGCCTAATGTGAATTCTCTGGAATGGGAAAGGTCATTTGGGTAGAAAGGAGAATAATTACTCTCCTTATTTAGTAGATATGTTGAGAATTATGAGACAAAGATTCAAACTTGCAAGGAAAATAATGACAAGTTGATTGAGGCACATGAAATATTTGCAAGGTATGAGGAAAAGAAAGTTGAGGTTAATGTAGTGATCCTTAAAATCCTTTCATATTTGCAGAAGTAGGGACATCTAGGGATCAAACATGGACAGGAGGAGAAGACTAATGGGGCATATGGAAGTAGGTCTCTTAGAGGATATAGGTTGGACAAAGATGATACAGTCATAGGTGGCAGATCTTTGGATGCATCTAACAAGAGGGTTGGTGCTTATGGATTTATTCTAGCTCCAGTTCTGAGAGATATCAACATCATTACTGCCAACATCCTTATAGGAGGAGTGAGAAGCAGTATTTGTTAGAAGAATTCAAAAAATCCAAGCCGCCTACTTTTGATGGGGAAGTGAATAAATCACAAAATGCAGAAGCATGACTACTTGGGATGAAGCAATTCTTCAGATTGCATGATTATTCAAAGAACATGAAAGCCAAGATATTTATCTTCAATCTCAAAGGAAAAGGAGACATATGGTGGGAAGATGTGAAGCATGTCAGAACCACCTGGGTAGAGGAGCTGAGTTGGCATGATTCAGGAAGAAATACCTATATGAGGGGCATTATGATAGAAGGGCCAAGGATTTATATGATCTCAGGATGTAGGTGATAAGGAAAATGTGGCTCTGTATAAGATGCTCAATGCAGCTAAAGGAGGAGATGGGTCTCATCCTGTGGAGCATCATAATAAAGATAATGGCATAAAACCATTGCGGTATTGAACCTATGGTGGAGATGATCACAAGGAGGATTGTCCTTTGTATCAAAGTGGCATAGAGGGATCATGACAAGCCTCAAATTTATAGTGCTTAGAAGGCGCGAACAGTTGGATATGTTGGCCAGAGTATTCCTCGGATCTATGAAATTGTTGATAACAGGCAAGAATATCATCAAGCATCCATAATTAAGGTGGAAGTGGAACCAAGGGGAGAGTTTTTGGTAGATCCTCAATGCATTATACAACAAAATAAGCTCATTCTACATAATCAAGTAATAGAGCAAGTTAAAGATCGTGTAATCACTTTGGGGCTGAAGAAGCTACATGGAAGATGGATGACCATATCAAGCATAATAGTTGATTTCAATTTATAGTTGGATTTGCTAAGGGAATTGGAATCCCTCGAAAGGTGATATGAGTAGACATTTAGTCATAGGGCAGCATGCTAGATACAACAAGTAAGGTAGCTGGTATATTGTTATATTTATTAGACACTAATAGTTGTATGTTTATGAAAGTATGATACAAGGAATTGTATGGCAAAAGGGACTACCATGAAATCTTGAAGAAAGCTTGGGTTGAACTTTCCTTTGGAAGCACTAGGGACCATGGGGGTTGAGTCATGGTGTTTTTTGAGAGTATTTTTCTTTCAATATTTTTTTATTTGTTTGTGCTTGATATGTAGTTTTGATTTTGTCTAATGCATGGCCATGCCACTTTGTCTGTGGTGTTGTTTTGTTATTGGGTTTCCATGGTTTTCTTCTCGTTTGATTTTTTTTCTTTCCTTTTATGTTTTGAGGGTCTTGGGAACTGGTTGGGGAAATAGGAAAGTTAATGAAGCTCAGATAGATTTGATTGTAACCCAACAGGTAGTGTAAGGACCCAGATGAAGCCCAATGCATGAATAAAGGGTAGTTGAAGGAAAGAATATGATAACCGCTTGGGTTGGTTAGGTCCATGGGGAAAAATGGATGGTGGCAGGACAACCATGAGAAAGGTAAAATAAAAGGTAAAGTAAATGGATTTGAGAAATTAAATTCCTTGGCTATATTGGGAACTATTGTTCTCAATGTTCTGTATATTGTGCATGGAAAAAGGAAGTTATCTTAACCTTTATCTTATGAATATTGTTAATTATGTTGTGATCATGATTATGTTGATGTTTATATGTGTGTGTGTGTGTGTGAATTCCATTATCTGTCAGGCTCTTCAGGGATCATTCTTGTCAAATAATGATTGTTTTATGCAGGTGAATCACATGAAAAGTTTCATGTTTTTAGGAGGAATCGAGTGGGTAGAATATCCCTGGAAGATCTATGAGGTTAGTATCACGTGGATATGATTTTGATATTATCTGTTTATAACTATGCCTATGTTTATGTTGTGAACATGAAATGTTGAAGGATATATCAAAAAAATGAAAACAGGATGATTTGTGACATGTTGGGATTAGCATGGATAGTGGAAAGAGCCACAAACCCAGGACTTGGTTTATGGATGCATGTAATAAGGCATGGAAAGACACTAGAGGCATGGTTTCCTGGTAGAGATGGTGTGGTCTATGGATGTACAGTATTGCTACTATGTACATGTTGTACATGTGGTGTTGTGTAAATGGTGTGCATGTTTTGTTATGTATGTGTGTTATTGTGTCATGTGTATTGTGTAGTCATTGTATCATGACGTGTATTTGTTGTGTTGTAATATGTGTACGTATATGTGTTGTGTTATACACTGTGTGCAGGTGTATGTGTTCTGTTATACACCATGTGTGGGTGTATGTGTTGTGATGTACACAGTGTGTATGTGTATGCATTGGGGATTAGTTCTATATATCCATGGAGGATGTGGTATAGATCCCTATAACAAATTGGATTCCCTTGAAGTTGTGGGTTTAAACCATATAACAACTTGGGTGGTCTAGAGGCTATGGGTTGGAACCATGTAATAGCTTGGGTCCCCTGGAGGATGTGGGTGGATCCTTGTAACATCTTAGGATTCCCTAGAGGTTGTGGGTTGATATAGTTGTCCCAAGAGCCCTAGACAACTTGGGGTGAAACCAATCTTGAGTTTTTGATATTGAGGGTAGAGACGGTATAGCCTTTGGATGCCCTTGTTTTTTATACTACATATGGAATATAAGAGAAGGAAATGGGTGCTTTCTGGGACTGGAAACCGATCTAGTGTTTGTACATAGTCAAGAGAAGAGAAGGCAGTAGGTGCTTACCAGGTTTGGAAACTGATCTGGTGTGTATGGAAAGGACAAAGAACAAAGTTAAAAGCAAAGAACCATTTAAAAGATAAGTATCAATATTTTAGTTTTAGTTTTAATTATGCACATATTCTATGATTTTTAATTATGATGGTTGAGTTTTGAACTAACCAGCTATGATATGTTTATACATGATGGTTTGATCTAGACCTAATTTGACTTGTTGTGCCAGGAAGTAAAAAGAATTGCAAGTGTACCTTGTTGATGAGCTACCAATGAGGTATGATTTGAATTTATTACAATTCCTTTTTAGTCTAATGGAAATTATGTGCTTGGTATATGAAAGAATGGAAATACCTAGTTTGGGTGGTTGAAATTGGCAGCCAAAGTGTTAGTATCAACAAAAAAAGGAATTACAATATGTAGGAGTGTGTTGGTAAATAATTTAGGAGTAGGGCCATTGTGGGACACTGGTACCCAATAGTTTCCATTTATTTCCATGGGCATGTTATGAAAACTATGATGGTTTTGAGGTAGGAATATGCCTTGGTTTTTTAACCTTCTAATGTGAGGCAACCTTGCCAAGGAATGGACCACTCGAGAAGGGGATGACGGGGAACTTAGAAGGTGAGTGACTACATGAAAAGGGGTGACCAGATTACCTGAGGGACTAGGAAACAAAGAAGTGAAGGTCAGGGAATAATTTTGTTTTGGTCATTACCGTTGCTAGGTGGAATCAGAAGCACATTGAAATTGTTCCTTGGAACAATGAGCCTGTAACTATTCACTAAGAGAACAAGTAGCAGAAGGATTGTCACGCTAGATATTGGATACAAAATTTGATTTGGACAGTGGATTCTGAACTTCCTAGGAAGGAGGTGAATCCTGGTACTAATTTTGAGGGTGGAGGTGTGAGCCTATAGACTCCCTTGTTGTTGATCCATGTATTATATCCTTTTATTTGTTAGTTAGAGAAAATGTGTATAAGTATATATGTATATCGTTGTAAATATCGCATCGATTTGGGTTTATAAAGCTCCATAAGCGATATGTTTGTCATGTTTTCAGTAGTTGGTCATTGTAAATACAAAAATGAGCTATGGTATAAAGCTCCAAAAGTAGTATGTTTTATTGGTCACAAGCATCATAGAACACCAAGGACGGTGTTCCCCTAAGGGGGAGGGGTTTGTGATATCCCCTAATTGATTTTCCATATAAATGAAATAAGAAAGAGGTCATGGGATATGTATTCCAAGCGAAATGGTGGGTAAAATTTATAGTGGTCATCACTTGTGATTTAATTAATGGCTATGGAAATTGGCAATGGCATTGGACAAGGAAAAGAAGCAATAATTGTCATTTAATTATGAGAAATAAAGGAAAATAGGAGAAAAGGAAGACGAAGAAACACAAATATGCATGCAAGGGAAATTAGATGAAAAATGAAGGAAAATGAAAGAAAATAGAAAAGGAAAGGAAGATACTAGAGATCAATGATAAAAGGTCACTTGGGAAATAGTTGAAAACTTTTGCTCAACATTTGGTCATTACAACTTTTTTCAGTTCAATTTGATTCTCTCCTTTCCCACTCTCATTCTCTCATACACTCTTGCACACTTAGATAATTCTTGGAGCATACTTGGAGAATTTTAGCAATCATTTGGATTGGAGAAAGAAGGCAAAGGAAAGTAAGGAAGCACAATGAGATAGTTGGATCAATTGCTACAACATGCTTACTTTGCAAACAACATGTTGCATGTGTGATCTCCTTGTTGATTTTTAGATGCATGGTATATGCATGTGGTTCCTTTATTATGTGTTGCCATTGGCATGGATATTTTCCTAGATTGATAGTGGTTTCAACCTTGCCTTTCCATTTCCTGGATGGCCATGATGTAGTGGATTTCCCATTTGGTTTTTTGATTGGTTCTAAATTTTCCTATGTTTGTGGGTTGGAACAAATTATTTGGAGCCCTAAAATAGTTTGGCTTCCCTAGAGGATGTGGGTTGAGTTACTAATCCCTGGACCCTATGGGTGGGGACAAATTCTTTAGAGCCTTGAAACAAATTGAGTTCTCTGGAGGTTGTGGGTTAAGTTACTAGTTTCTAGAGCCCTGGACAACTTGGGTAAAGACCAATCTGGTTGATTTTAGTGATTTCTGGACCATATAACTGAGATCATTATGTTTCAGGGTTGAGGTAGTTTTCCTTCTCAAAGCCCTAGTTGGTTCTATTTGGTTCAACCCTTATGATCCGACATTCATGCTTGGAATATGGCATGGGGGCGAATGTATGAAAGAGAGATTTGGTTGAGCCCAATCTATGGTCAAGTGGTATGTGGAAGTCCTTGACTTGGTTGGATTTTTCATATGTTAAAATGAGTTATTTTCCTATTGTGATTTATGAGCACTTGTATTGGTTATTATGGTGATTTTATGGAATATTTATCATAGTTTCTATTCTAGTTGTATGTTGGTTATGCATGGTTTTATGATGTGCTCTAGCTATGGCTCTTGGTCATGATTTGATAAGTTACTAGATGGTTGATGAATGAATGGGATAAACAAGTGTTATTGTAGTTGGCTTGAGAGGGCATAAAGCATTCTTGGTGGTTCTTAGATGAAGTTTAGAAGCTTATGATATGATATGCATTCATGACTTGTAGCTTCTATTTTTATCATATGTTTGATGAAATTTATATCTTGCATTAGGCATGTATTGGTCAAGATCTGGCTAAAGTTCTAGTTGTTTAACATTGTTATCGTCATTGTCATGATTTTGGAAAGTTAGAGGCAATTCTAGGCAGTGGTATGGAGTCTAGAATTAAAAAGAGGCATAGATCTTGCAACCACATGCTCTAAACTAAGGAATTTGGGTCATAACCATATGTAGGAAAACTTATGGGTGCGGTTGGAGCCTCATAACTGCATGTACAGTGTGTCAAGGGTGCGGTTTGGGAGTAAACACAATGAAAAAGAGTTCTAGATCAGGGATTTATCACATGGGGTGATTGGTAGGCTCATGAGTGATCTATAGCCTCTAAGGGATGTCAATTTACTTCTGATTTGTAGGCCCCACTTCCATAACTGGAACTTCAAGGTCTGGTCATATCATAGTGACATTCAACTCATGTTTACCCTGGAGAACTTGTAAAAGTGGGTAAATGTGGGAGGGGTAGTTACAAACCCCATGAGATACTAGAGTCTAAATGGAAAGTTATATAAATGGATTTCATTATGGGTCATGAATCACTACAAGAATACATGATGGTATATTTGTAGTGGTGGACACATTGACCAAAAAAGCACATTTTATACCAATTAAAACTGTAAATAAGGCACCTAAGATAGCCAAGGTTTTCATTATTGATATTTTGAGATTACACAGAGTTCCAAGGAAGATCATATCAAGTAGGAGAGTGGTGTTTATCATAAGGTTTTGGACTAGTTTCCAAGAAGCATTGGGAACCCAGTTAAACTTCAACACAACTTATCACCCAACGATGGATGGTAAAATGGAGAGGAATAATAAAATCCTCGAGGGAATACTATGGATGTATGTGATGGACCAACAAAAAATATGTGAATATTTCTTACCATTGGTGGAATTTAATTAAATTAGCAGTTACTAGAGTTCCATCAAGATGGCACCATTCGAGTTCCTATATGGGAGGCCTTGCAAAATGTGTCTAAGTTGGGATCGACTAGAGGACCTGGTATTAATGGGACTGGAAGTAGTACAAGAGATGGATTAAGAAATGATCGTGATCAAGGCAAGGCTAAAAGAAGCACAAAATCAACAAAAGAGCTACGTCGATGCTCATAAGACTGACCAAGTTATGAAGTGGGAGATAGGGTTTTTAAGAGTAAGGACCCAAAAGAGATCCATAAGCTTTAGAAAGGGAACAAAATTGTCTCCATGATTAGTGGGACCATTTTAAGTAATAGAGAAGAAAGGTCAGATGGCATATAGGCTTACTTTACTTACATCATTAGCACATATACATGATGTGTTCGATGTGTATGTATTACATCAATATATTTTGTATCCTTCTTATGTTATTGACTTGACTCATTTTCAGGTCTCAAATGAAGGCACGATGATGGTCAAGCTATTTCACATATTGAACCAACAAACTCTATAGCTTATGTGACAATCTTTGGACCAAGTGAAGATTTAGTGGGATAATTATAGTCCCAATTCACCTACTTGGGAGGATGTCGAGTAGATGTATCACCATTTTCCTTTCCTATTTTGAGGACTATGGGATGAAGTCTATGGTTAATATGGTGTGTATGTAGTGCCTTTATCTAGTTTATTGACTTTGATGTTACCTTAACCTTGAAGTATACTTATGGCACATACATTATTATTTGACGACCTCAGGTTGAGGATCTGATCATTTTACTACTATTATTAGTGGATGTGATGATGATTGTGATGTATAAGTTTGATGTTATTTTTGGTTGTGATGGACCTGTTAGATGATTATGTGTAATCATGATAATAAATTCATTATATGTTGTATTTTTTACATATTGTGAGGTCTATCATCTTGCTTTTGGTTAACGAATATGTTAGTCATTATGTCATAATGACAACTTAGCATGTGAAATTATATCAATGAATAACAATATGAGTAGATATTACTAATGATTATTGAGTGTGGCAGGGGCCAAATAGATGCACTTGCATGTGATGGTTCAACGACCTCTATTTTGATCAATTGCATATTATTAACACTATAATTTAAAGTTTTAACTAATGTTTTGCTATAATTACTATGTGATGATAGTGGTTGCAAGCATAGGTCAGTTACTTGGCCGAACAACTCACAAATGGTTAGTGGGGCTATACAAGATAGATGGAACTTCATGGGAGGGGTGTGACATGTTAAAATATGCAAGTATTGTCAAATTCCACTTTGGACAACTCATTTTATGGAGATGGTGATCGCATTGAATTCATCTTGTCGAGAGGACCAAAATCGACCTAAATATCACTTAAAACAGATAAGGGAAAGTGTACTGCGACATGTGCATATTTGATCAGGTTTTCCTCAAAGAAAAGTGGACACCCTTCGAAGGATATAAATACAAGTGACCACTGCCTCATTTTGACATTATTTTGAGACACTCTTCTATCATTTTTTTTGGCCCACATAGGTTTGAGGCTCGTTTGCAGAGAAACGGGTTCACTCAAAGATGAAATTGCAGGGTCTGAAGCTCACATCTTAGTTTTAAGGTTTTTTGCCTTAGTCACTAGCACAACACATGAAGAATTCAACCACAATCGCTCACACAAAATATCATCCATGCGACTGAAGCCTTCCATTTGCACGTATAACTCTCCATCCATGCGAACGACACCTAGGGGTTCAAAAGTTTAGTTGAAGACTGCAGTTGCTCTCTTGTAGGCTCCAGAGAGCGACTGAAAGCCTCCTAGTCGAACGCATGAATCCTCCTCTATGTGACTGAGACCTAAATGATGAAATTTTAGTTGTCCGAACATTTTGCTCAGTGATCGTAGTGTTCAACAGTTGATCGCAGATAGTGATAGTTCATTACAAACCTTAGAATCATGATTTTGAGTATAAGCATTGTTGGGTTCATTTCATGGCTATTGTAGTTGTTTTGTTGTATAGTTTCATAGATGAAGACATGGATCATTGTACTCTCTTTTTCTGAATCATTTAATGACTATCTAATAATAAGAAGGATTTGAAAGGGTTTCCCCATAGTGGGGTTTTCCCTTGTCTCCGACCAATTTCGGCATCTCTATGTGTGAATTCTTTTCTTCTATTGTTCCTTTATGTTATGCTACATTAATAATGATGATATTGTTATTTCTACATAATTGCATATGCTCCTGAATAATGATGTAAATCTAAATAATGTTATGATGTTATGTGGTGAACTTAATGTATAAATGTAGGAATGCAATTATCAAAGCAAAGAACAATATAGTTGTAAGAAAAATTAACAGGGTATCAGAGTTGGGCTGAAGAAAAGTCATGGAGATCACCCCTTGAATGACACCATTGAAGGATGCAAGAAAGGATGGAGGAGACCTCAAATAATTCTAGGGTTTGAAGGAAACCTTAAGCAATTTGGTTATTAGGGTTTGATGGATATTATGAGGTTAGGCTTTGAGAGAAACCCTAGTTTATAGCAAAGATTTGAGATATTCAATCTAGGAACCCTAGCATGGTCAAAGTGAAGATGTTCATGCACTTGTGTCGAATTTGATGAAGCCCTAGATGGGATAGTCTCTATTAGGCCTGGTTGTTAATAGAGTTGGTTGAAATATTGAAGGCAACATTGCTATATGGACAATGGATAGTGATCGCTCTTGAAGGTAGGTTCAAGAGGGAGATTATCACCTCTCATTGAAGATAAACATTTTTAGATTTATGATGTGTATTTATGTTTTTACTTTTGTTTAGACTTATGGATCTGATTATTGTTTTGATTATTACTTATGCCTCCTGCATATATATTTTAGTATTGGGGTGCTTCTAAATTCTTGATGAGATATGATAAGTGGATCTTTCTTGAGGATCATGGCTAGTGCAGGAAGAGGCATTTGATGAAAAGGTGACAAAGAGCTACAAGTTGTCTATGTAAAATAAGAAGGTGCACATTTATTTGAATACTACAAGGTATGCATGGTATATTGTTTCAGAGTTATGTTTCAACTGTAATATTGATGAGAATGTGTGTTGGGTCTTGAAAATGTCATTCATTTCCATTACACTTTCACTATTATGTCTTTTATATTACCTCCATTTCACCTCCATTTCACTACTATGTCACCACATTCATCCCACTTTCATTATCATTGGGCCACATTTATGTTTTTCCAAACTTCATTAATTCTAAGCCTTTTAAGTGAATTTGTGGTTAAAAATTAGAAAATAATGTGCATATGCTTATACCTAACAAATGGGTTGAGATTGTTGACATGTGTAGGTCAAAAGGAGGATTCTAGAAGACCCTTATGTGGCACTCTAAGGCCAAATTCGAATTTGAGTGGAAAAAATCATGGGATCGTGAGGATATGTGTCACATCTCCTAATTGTATTGTAACTCTAAAAAGACATGTGTCTTATCAGTTCCTATTTTGATTATGACTCTAGAGGTAGAGGGAGAGATTCATGGACTCTCATTAATAAGATGGCTTCTCATCTTTTTGTATAAATAGGAGATTTCTCTCCTTCATTTGTTAGAGTTAGTTCTTTAGCTTGGAGTTTGTAGTTCTTCCTTGATGGCTTTTGAAAGCTTTAGAGAGCTTTGTTGTACTTTGTGATTTTGAAGAACTTGAATAAAGCTTTGATGTTCTCAACATGGAAGGAGATGTGAAGTAAATTTCATGGAGCATATTAGAATGTAAGGTAGAGTAGATTTCATTTTGTAAATTTTGCTTTGATTTCATTATGTCATTTGATTGCTTTCAAGTTTGATAGATTAGATTTTTCATTTGTGCAATTTTAATTCATGCAAGTGTGTTTAGCCGGTTGATTGTAGATTAGTGATGCACATAGCCTTTTAATGACTAATGACATGATGGAATCATCTTGTCCTTCTGCTGATTTCATTTTCTGAAGTTTAATGTCAGCACTGTCTTTTCCAAGTTGTGATTTGCTTATTTATTTTTCTGTTATTTAGATATCATACTGCTCACCAGTTTATGGTTTCTTTCTATAGTCAAGTGACTCTATTAGCAAGAAATCAGAATATTACTAACTGTAGTGTGATTTATTTATCATATTGCTTAAACTTATTCATGGTTGCTTCCCACAAGGTAGATTGAGCTGAAGGGTAAAGGACCAGAAGAGTTCAAGTAGTGTGACTAGTTTCTTTTATGCAATTTAATTTCTTGCCATTCAGATATCATATTGCTTGACTTGTTCATGATTGCTTCCCACAAGGTAGATTGAGCTGAAGGGTAAAGGACCAGAAGAGTTCAAGTTGTGTGACTAGTTTATTTTATGTAATTTAATTTCTTATCATTTAGATATCATATTGCTTGACTTGTTCATGATTGCTTCCCACAAGGTAGATTGAGCTGAAGGGTAAAGGATCTGAAGAGTTTAAGTAGTGTGAATTAGTTTCTTTGCTTTTAGTTTGTGTTGCTTTTAGTTTTTACTTTCTTTTTATACAGCAGCAAGGATACTGGGTTTCATAGTCACTAGCTCATTGTTTGGTTGTTGCATTCTATTTTGATTGAAGTAGTTGCATATTTACACTTTTGTTTAAGTACTAATTCCATCAATAACATGTTTTAAGATCTTTTGAAGTGCTAAGTTTTGGAAGTTACCATTAGGGACATAGGCCTTGTCTTGAAATCTCTATCCATACTTGTCCTTTAAAAGTATTCTTAAGACCTTAGAATAGGATTTCCATTTGCATTAGACACTTTAGGAAACCAACAAGAACAAAACCCCAAAAACAACATAAACTATAAAACAACGAAGTAAGAAAAAGGTTAACTAAGAACATATGGTGCACCACACTTCATCAGTTTACGATACCCGGATTGATAATTTATGTAGAGCAATTTAAGACGTTAAATTGACTAGACAAGACCCACTAATTATTAGAAATAGGAAAAATGAAATTTTTTGTTTAACAATTTTTGTAATTCCTCCCTTAAAATTTCCCTAATATTGGGATTCATCCTTCTCTGAGGTTCCCTAATTGGTCTAACATTTTCACACAAATACACACACATAGGATGCATACATTTATTAGGATATATGCCACTCATAAATATATAATCCCATGCAAAAGTAGAGGCGTGTTTTTATAGCATATATATTAATTAAGCTTTTTTAGACTCCTCCAAGTTAGAATTAATATTTAGAATTTTTCCTATATTGTTCTCTACATGAATATTACCAGATTTTATCATAGAATTTAATGATAACATAGGATTATATGATGAGCAATCTTCTATAGTGCAATTTTCTTGAAAAAAATATCTAACATATTAGCATAACAATTTTTTATTTGTTAAGGAAATTCATAATTATTAATGAAATTTATTATTTGACTTTATTCGACATATTGTTTAAAATCCATTGCTTGTGAAATTTTTAGAATAGGTTGCACTAATTCATCATCGTTCTCACCATCAATCCATTCAGTGTTTTCTAATTCAATCATTCTTTTGGTAGGAGGATAACGTGTAAACTTCTTTGTTGCATTTCCATTATAAATTGCCATATTTCCATACATACAGGTAATAACTGTATCATTCATGCCTAACTAGGTACTTCCTAATATTAATGGATGTCCTCCATATTATTTTTAGGTGTTGTTGACGGTACTAGACCCATCAACATTTAGGGGATCTCCCCGATTTGAAGTCCCAACTAGAGCTCACATCGTTTGGAGTAGGAGTCCCAGCAGTGGGTGGTAGTGTAATGCCTTGAATGTGGTAGCGCACAGAGGAAAGTATGATAACTTTGGGTGAAAGCAAGTGTGTGACCCTGTGGAGAGTCAAGTGCGATACATGAAGGTTCTAACTCATGGAGGGGAAAAGGAAGTGCACCCCTTAGACGCTTGTAATAGTACGTAGCTTGAAAGGAACACATGAACGAAATGACATCACAAGCTAAAATGCATAATAGTCCACAAGTTAAAGTGATGAGTTAATCCAACAACACACATTCATCCAGATTCGTACAAATGCATACAAAGTAGTTTATAAGCATATGCGTAAGTTAAATAACATACATTTCCAATGCAACAAGAATAATCCTACTACATTAACAACATATGCATGAAAGTGTGTTGGCTCTGATTTTATTATTATAAGTGAAAGTCCCATCCATACATACACCATTGATGACCACTAGCCCCAATAGTGGAACATTACAATCAAGAACACCTACTCCTCCAAAGAAGTATACTTGCTCTATGTTATGGAGAAGCCAAGGCTCTTCACAATACTCCCAAGACTTCTCTAATTCTAAGCCTAGCCAAAATCTTCTCTCCCAAAATCCTGTTCTATGAGTTATGAGGTTTTATTTATAAAAAATGGTGGGGTGACCCTTGACATTCCCCTATATGACTCTTTGACTTCCCTCATGACTCTTCAACTTCTTCACTACATGATGACTTTTCATATTCCAATATTGACAAATGGAATTTTGCTTACAACATATTTACAAATAATATTAAATTTTCCACATGTACCCATATAAGATAAAATAGGCTAAAGTCAGCCTAACAAGACATAACACTATGATTTTAGAGTTTGGGGAAAGTCCATCTCAACAACATCCACTTGATGCTTCTTGGTCACATATCGGTTCTATTAGAGTCGGTCTTGTCAGTCCTCCGTCAGAGATCAAAACTCTTTCTGCATTTCATTTTTAGGAGTAACGCTCCATTCACTCAGCTGCATTCCACTAAGGGCATGCCATAATCTGACGGAAGGGTCTTATCAGTCATTTCCCCTCATGTCTGGCACCTGCTGGCTTAGGCCTTTTCATCAATGTTCATTAAAGTCCATGACGGTCAATGTTTGATCTTTTAGTGGACAAGAGTCATTTTCATTCATTAGGTCTAGGGATTAGTCAATTTGGTCTTCAACCATGTCCAATAAAGCCATGCAGGCCAAAGGGAGGTCCTTGCAAAGTTGTGATTTAAATATTTTCATCGTCATGTTGACAGATTACGATTGTTCTTCAAAACTATGTTTTGAAGAAAAGTCAAACAGTGTGTCATTTGTGATAATTTTCAAAAAAGTTTCCAGTTGATCTCTTCAGGCACAGTCAT
>APFE030156626.1:98582-145027 GCA_000404065.3 Pinus taeda
CCAAATGCCATGTCATGCAACCCCTGCAAAAAGTGCCAAAAATTTCATCATTTTAGCTAAAAAATCAAAGGGAAAATGAAATACAGAGTTGAATTAAATCAGGAAAAAGTGCCAAAATAAAACATTATCAAAGTGGGTTTTGAAGAAACAAAAATTAAAACCATGACTCCAAATGTCTTTATATAGAATTTCCACAAGGAACAATGTCATTTTGCACACCAAGGATAGAGATAAAACATTTCAAAGGAGTGAGAGAGCAAGCACGCGTTTTGAGTGAGGTTGGAGGTGTTTTCACAAGCACGGTGCACAGGCAGAGGGGCTCGGCGCACAGGTAGAGGGGCGCGGCGCACAGAGGGAGTGCGGTGCACTGGGCGTGACCACACTGTGTTAAATTAACACGAGCGTAGCGCACATAAATGGCGTGGCGCACTGGGTATGTTGCGCGGCGCACACCCATAAAGGCCCGGGTTTGCTCCAAATTTGCAATAAATCGCCTTGAAACCCTTGAAATTGTCAGGTAGGGTCTACATCTCGGTTGCCCATCAAATTTTGTGAATGTGATGATGGCTTACCACCGTTTATAGTTGCAATAAACTCTTAAACCCTACCACTTGAAGTCACCAAAACCATTTCTCTTGGGGTTGCAAATTTGTTGTGTTGATGCCAAGGTTCCTCCTCCTTTTCACCTTTCCCTTCTTTCCATCGTTCCCTTTCCCCCTATTCTTTCCCATCTTTCCCTATCCTAAAACATTACTAAACCCCTATTCCCTATCCCCTCCACTCATTTGTCAAATATAAAGCCCCAAAATCCCACCTTATAAAATCCCCAAACCCTCCTACATGTCCCTAAACAAAGTTTCTCCCCATAATCCCTAATCCCATCGTATTATTCCCCTTCCTAACAGTCCCTTTGCATTGTTCCCCTTGGTGGAAGAATTCATAACAACACATAGTTTCATACATCATCAAAGGGCAGTCCAAGCACAGTCCATATACAGTATTCATGGCATCTGAGCATTCATCGGAGTATGAAATGGAAACCCAAAGTGATTCATCCTTGGAAGAACAGGCTCCCCGAAGACATCATAAAATTGGCAAACATGTTAGGGATGAACCAACCACCCTTACAGAATTGCAGACCTACCCTCTTGCTATGTCATGTTTCCAACATCTGTCATGTTTTGAGTTTTGTCAAAAGGTGGCTAGCGTCCGAGTTCATCATGAGTTGGCCCGTCTTTTTGTGCTTCACTTGCATCGAGATCACGCTATCTTAGCCGGTGTCACCTTCACACTGACACCTGAAACTGTCTCATTAGCAACTGGCATACCGAATGTTGGAGAACCATGGCACAAGAAACATAAGGTTGATCGGTAGCATTATGAGCCATACATTAAGGCCATTTTCTTGAGGCAGCTCAAAAGAGTCTTTCCATTCCGATATCTGAAAGATGAATATGCTCCACTAATGAAGTTGATCATGAAGTATTTCAGCTGTGAGGGGAGGTTCTCTCGTTTATATGCTTATCACATCAAGCTGCTCATGCATTTTACCAGGGTATGGATGATGAACATCCCATATTTCATTTGCAGGAACATAGAGAGGATGTACACCTTCATGCAACACAAAACCCCTCAGCAGCAACTTAACAATGTTTATCATTTTTCTCTTATTAAGATTTTGGTGGTTCATCAACTGGGATTACAGGGCATTACTTGGGATGATTTCATCTCCCGTGACCTCTTCAGCACTTCACACGTATTATCAGAGGTTGAACATGAGATAGGTGGTCCTTCTCATCAGTATGAGCACCTTGAGACCGCGACTATGCCGGTATTCATCACCTATCATAGAGGCAGTAGACAGTTGTTCGCAGCAGCAAAGTGAGCATTATCTCCACCCGGGGTGGAAGGGGCCTCGCTTTCGACATTGGCAACACAGGTACAGGACAGGGGCAAGAGGCCCATGCATGACGAGGGGCCATCAGGTGAATGAGAGGTCGACTTCATCCTCATTCATGATAATGATACAGATGTGGAGAGTGCAAAACTTAGAAGGACCATACAGGAGCAGCAAACAAAGATCCAAGCCTTGTCTCTCAATTTGGAGAGGGCTAAGTGGATTATCAGGTATTTGGAGCAGAGAAACAAATAGCTCGAAGACCAGCATGAGATCATGGAGCTGCAAAACATCCGCGAGAATCGCCAATCTGCCCAACATAGGAGGATTGAGCTCACTGCATTAGAGAAGGAGATTAACAATGACCGAGAGTCTTGCCTCGAGCGGATCAACATCCACCTTGAGAGACTGCTAGAGAAGGCTGACAAGGACAAAACATTATTGAGGCAGATGGTTTATCACTACAGGGCACGGAACATGAGTTCAAAGGCTCAGATAAGGAATTTGAAGGTGAAATTGAGGAGAGCGACAAAAAGACAAAAGAGGCAAAAAGAGCAATATCGGCTTTGAATATTGGTGGAAGCCTCTGTGGCCCAACATAGCACTTCATAGAGAATCTCCAGCCCAAATTTCAAAAAATTTGGGGCAATTTTGGTCATTTGACAAATTTTTGTGCACAAAACAGGGTTTAATGATAGGGAGCTCCAAATCATGAAAGGTTTGAATTTTTGGATTCAGCATGAAAAATCATGACTGTTGGTGCATGGCCAAGAAGTTTGGGCAAGTCTTGAGTCCCCAGGAGGTCAAAAACACTCAAAAAATGACCTCTCTGCCCCTATTTTGACACACAGGAAGCAGTCTTGGGAGATTGAAGTTTTGGAGGGGAAAATGAGCACCAAATTTAGAAATTCCACTCGGGTTGGAAAGCAGACAGGTAGGGCTTTCTAACAAGCACACTTGGGCACAATTTGGACTTCAAAAAGTACCTCAAAATCTCCACCAAAGTGGCGCAGTGCATATAGCTTTGGGTGTGGCGCACAGAGACCCAAAGGCCAAAATCACTTCCGCTCCGCGACATTTCGATTCGCGATTTTCTCCAAGTGGGCCCGCTCATTTACACTACATTTTTCTCGGCACCTAAGGCAAATTTTAAAAAGTATTTTCACTAAAGTTTGGCTTCTATCCAAGTGGCAAAGGAAGGCGAGCAGTCACCCAAACAGTTTGTCATTTTTGTAATGCTACACCTGTCACTAATGATTGGCTTTCCATTTCCAGTTTGTAATGATTTGAAACACTCCCCAACTTTGGGTCGTTCCATTTCCCAATGGCAAAGTCTATTTATTGTATGTAAAACCATTTGCAAAGGGTTGGTTGTAATTTCTGGGAGACTGTGGGAGAGAAACTCAGTTACTCATTGTATATTTTGACAGAGAATTAGTCATTTTCAGTCATTAGGTCTAGGGATTAGTAAATTTGGTCTTCAACCATGTCCAATAAAGCCATGCAGGCCAAAGGGAGGTCCTTGCAAAGTTGTGATTTAAATATTTTCATCGTCATGTTTACAGATTACGATTGTTCTTCAAAACTATGTTTTGAAGAAAAGTCAAACAGTGTGTCATTTGTGATAATTTTCAAAAAAGTTTCCAGTTGATCTCTTCAGGCACAGTCATGGTTTCCTTGGCCAAATGCCATGTCATGCAACCCCTGCAAAAAGTGCCAAAAATTTAATCATTTTAGCTAAAAATTCAAAGGGAAAAATGAAATACAGAGTTGAATTAAATCAGGAAAAAGTGCCAAAATAAAACATTATCAAAGTGGGTTTTGAAGAAACAAAAATTAAAACCATGACTCCAAATGTCTTTATCTAGAATTTCCACAAGGAACAATGTCATTTTGCACACCAAGGATAGAGAGAAAACATTTCAAAGGAGTGAGAGAGCAAGCACGCGTTTTGAGTGAGGTTGGAGGTGTTTTCACAGGCGCGGCACACAGGCAAAGGGGCGCGGCGCACAGAGGGAGCGCGGTGCACTAGGCATGACCACACTGTGTTAAATTAACATAGGCACAGCACACACAAATGGCACGGCGCACTGGGTATGTTGCACGGCGCACACCCATAAAGGCCTAGTTTTGCTCCAAATTTGCAACAAATCACCTTGAAACCCTTGAAATTGCCAGGTAGGGTCTACATCTCGGTTGCTCATCAAATTTTGTGAATGTGATGATGGTTTACGACCGTTTATAGTTGCAATAAAAAACTCTTAAACCCTACCACTTGAAGTCAACAAAACCATTGCTCTTGGGGTTGCAAATTTGTTGTGTTGATGCCAAGGTTCCTCCTCCCTTTCACCTTTCCCTTCTTTCCATCGTTCCCTTTCCCCCTATTCCATTTTTCCCATATTTCCCTACCCTAAATCATTACTAAACCCCTATTCCCTATCCCCTCCACTCATTTGTCAAATGTAAAGCCCCAAAATCCTACCTTATAAAATACCCAAACCCTCCTACATGTCCCTAAACAAAGTTTCTCCCCATAATCCCTAATCCCATCATATTATTCCCCTTCCTAATAGTCCCTTTTGCATCGTTCCCCTTGGTGGCAGAATTCATAACAACACATAGTTTCATACATCATTAAAGGGCAGTCCAAGCACAGTCCATATACAGCAGTCATGGCATCTGAGCATTCATTGGAGTATGAAATGGAAACCCAAAGTGATTCATCCTCGAAAGAACAGGCTCCCCGGAGACATCATAAAAGTGGCAGACATGTTAGGGATGAACCAACCACCCTTACAGAATTGCAGGCCTGCCCTCTTGCTATGTCATGTTTCTAGCATCTGTCATGTTTTGAGTTTTGTCAAAAGGTGGCTAGTGTCTGAGTTCATCATGAGTTGGCCTGTCTTTTTGTGCTTCACTTGCATGGATATCACGCTATCTTAGCCGGTGTCACCTTCATACTAACACCTGAAACTGTCTCATTAGCAACCGGCATACTGAATGTTGGAGAACCATGGCACAAGAAATAGAAGGTTGATCGGCAGCATTATGAGCCATACATTAAGGCTAGTTTCTTGAGGCAGCTGAAAGGAATCTTTCCATTCTGATATCTGAAAGATGAATATGCTCCACTAATGAAGTTGATCATGAAGTATTTCAGCTATGAGGGGAGGTTCTCTCGTTTATATGCTTATCACATCAGGTTTTTCATGCATTTTACTAGGGTACGGATGATGAACATCCCATATTTCATTTGCAGGAACATAGAGAGGATGAACACCTTCATGCAGCACAAAACCCCTCAGCAGCAACTTAACAGTGTTTATCATTTTGCTCTTATTAAGATTTTGGTGGATCATCAGCTGGGAGATTACAGGGCATTACTTGGGATGATTTCATCTCCCGTGACCTCTTCAACACTTCACAGGTATTATCAGAGGTTGAACATGAGATAGGTGGTCCTTCTCATCAGTATGAGCACCATGAGACCGCGACTATACCGGTATTCATCACCTATCATAGAGGCAGTATACATTTGTTTGCAGCAGTAAATCGAGTGTTATCTCCACCCGGGGTGGAAGGGGCCTCACTTCTAATGTTGGAAACACAGGTATAGGACAGGGGCAAGAGGCCCATGCATGACAAGGGGCCATCAGGTGAACGAGAGGCTGACTTCATCCTCATTCATGTTGATGATACAAATGTGGAGAGTGCCAAAATTAGAAGGACCATCCAAGAGCAGCAAACAGAGATCCAAGCCTTGTCTCTCAATTTGGAGAGGGCTAAGTGGATTATCAGGTATTTGGAGAAGAGGAACAAACATCTCAAAGACCAGCATGAGATCATGGAGCTGCAAAACATCCGCGAGAATCGCCAATCTGCCCAACATAGGAGGATTGAGCTCACTCCATTAGAGCAAGAGATTAACAACGACCGAGAGCCTTGGCTCGAGCGCATCAATATCCACCTTGAGAGACTGCTAGAGAAGGCTGACAAGGACAAACATTATTGAGGTGGATGGTTTATCACTACAGGGCACGGAACATGAGTTCAAAGGCTCGAATAAGGAATTTGAAGGTGAAATTGAGGAGAGCGACAAAAAGACAAAAGAGGCAAAAAGATCAAGATCGGATTCGAATCTTGGCTGAAGCCTCTTTGGCCCAGCATAGCACTTCATAGAGAATCTCCAGCCCAAATTTCAAAAAAATTGGGGCAATTTTGGTCATTTGACAAATTTTTGTGCACAAAACAGGGTTTTTCTCCCAGTGGCACGGCGCTTCTGATAGGGAGATCCAAATCACGAAAGGCTTGTATTTTTGGATTCAGCATGAAAAATCATGACTGTTGGTGCATGGCCAAGAAGTTTGGGCAAGTTTTGAGTCCCCAGAAGGTCAAACACACTCAAAAAATGACCTCTCTGCCCCTATTTTGACACACAGGAAGCGGTCTTGGGAGATTGAAGTTTGTGAGGGGAAAATGAGCACCAAATTCACAAATTCCACTTGGGTTGGAAAGTAGACAGGCATGGCTTTCTAACAAGCACACTTGGGCACAATTTGGACTTCAGCAGGTACCTCAAAATTGCCACCAAAGTGGCGTGGCGCATATAGCTTTGGGCGCAGCACACAGAGACCCAAAGGCCAAAATCACTTTCGCTCCGCGACATTTCGATTCGCGGTTTTCTCCAAGTGAGCCCGCTCATTTACACTACATTTTTCTTGGCACCTAAGGCAAAGTTTAAAAAGTATTTTCACTAAAGGTTGGCTTCTATCCAAGTGGAAAAGGAAGTCGAGCAGTCACCCAAACAGTTTGTCATTTTTGTAATGCTGCACTTGTCACTAATGGTTGGCTTTCCATTTCCAGTTTGTAATGATTTGAAAAACTCCCCAACTTTGGTTCGTTCCATTTCCCAATGGAAAATTCTATTTATTGTATGTAAAACCATTTGCAAAGGGTTGGTTTTAATTTCTGGGAGACTGTGGGAGAGAAACTCAGTTACTCATTGTATATTTTGATAGAGAATTAATGAAAGGAAGCGGCTCTGTTTCATGAGATTCATGTGGTGTGAGTGTAGAAAATGTATTCTCTTGCTGTTTCATATGTATTTTGTTATGTTCCACAGTTCATTCATATTCATTTCCAGTGAAATTTTCTAAGTAAGATAAGGTAGAATTCATGTTTATTGCTCTGCCTATGGGAAAGTTTCACGTTCTGTGTTTTTCTTCTGTTGAAAAGGATTCATGTATTTATGCCCTTTTCAGCCTCCTAAACAATCTTTCCATTTCGCATTATTTCAAATTTAATTGCTAGACTTTCCGCCTGTCTTGCCTCATGAAGCAGTCTGTGCCTTTGTGTTAAATTCTCTGCTCATGTTGTTCGTTGGTCCCATACATCCCAGAAACTCAGTCATTTATCAAAAATTACCTCTTGTTTCCATATTTATTTACCTATCCTAAAATCAATACTCATTGTAAGTCATCTCAAACCATATCGTTTATTTATTTACTGAGTGTGACCCGAAGAGAGCCCTCTCCTATTCTGGTAGGGCTAGCTACCAGACTGAGCATGGTTTGTGGTTACCCTGAATTTTGCCTTCCTTCAGCCTAAGGCAGATTTAGGTGCTAACATAGTGGCGACTCCACTGGGGAGGAAATTACACCCCTTACTTCTTGATAATTCTAAGCTTCCGGATGATAAGTTTAGGATTTGATAGGCTGAGTGAGTTGGTTGTGTCCTTTTGATTTTTCTTAATAGCACGCTAGCTTCTAGAAGATATACCAGAGCTAATCCAGATCCAGATCCTGCACACATCTACGACAATCCCAATTTGATTCCAAGACTTCATCTTCAAGAGAGCTCTATATCTCCCGTGTTCAAATCCCATTCATGTCCTGACATTTTTGAGTATCTTGAAGAGCTAGATTTTGATGAGCAATTTGAAATATCATTGTTCGAGACCAAATCCAAAAGGGCGGTTGACTCTACTGTCCCCAATCCACAGTTTCTTGTAGACTTTGAAACTGAAAGGGCCAACCGGTCAATTGATAATTACATTGTGGCACAGCTTCAAACTCCAATTGTTAACCCCCTACAAACTGCGCACACTCCTCCGACACCTCCAAGACCAAACCTACCAAGAGTGATGGCTGCTCATTTTGCACCTCTTGCGCTGCCTCAAGTTTTAGATGATATGTCTGCATATTATCAAAGAAAAATCCTGTTGTTTGATGGCGCTCCTAACAGCATTACCGCTCAGCAACATGTGGACAGAATGGTAGATTTCTGTGACCTTCACGAGATCGATGTAGAGAATGTGGCAATGAGACTCTTTGTACATACATTTGCAGGTGAAGTGAGGAAATGGTTCAGAGGTTTGTCGGCTGCACGTATCGCTACCTTGGATGACCTACAAAGACAATTTTTAGGCCGCTGGGAAGTGAAAAAGAATCCTCTCCAAATTCTAGCTGAATATGAGCAAATCAAACGAAACGCTGGTGAGTCGATCCAAGACTACTGCTTTAGATTCAATTCTATTTATAATGAAATTCCCGATCATCTAAGGCCACCTGTGGGGCTAGCCATGGTGAAGTTTGTGAATGGTTTTGATGCTGACATGGCTTATCAATTAAGAGAGAGAGAACCGGCCACAATGGAAGACATGCAGAAGATCACGGTCAGTGTTGAAACAAATCTGTTGACCAAGAGGGCTAGAGCAAAGGCAGAAAAGAAGGTCACCGTAAAAGAAGAATCTTCCTCGGTAGATCAATTACTCTGGAAGGTAGAGCGGATGCTTGAAAGGGTGAAACTCGACAAACCTGAGCCAAAAGTTAGAAACCCTAACTTTCGTGGCCAGCAACAGCCACAATATAGAATAAGGTAGAGAGATCAGTGAGCCCAAGAGCAGACAGCATAGCAGCCAGTAGAGCCACCTTTGCAGCAAAATTTTGTGCATGGACCGGAGTTAGATGAGGACAGGAATATAATAGGTGAGGAAAACCAATTCTTTACTCCAGATGATTTGCCTATTTATATTACCGAGGATGAGGAGTATGCAGAAAGTTCGGCTGTACACAAAGATGCAGATTTCATTCTAGCAAATGACACCATTTTGGAGGAAGAATCAGATGAGTACCAAAGAGGCTATATGAATGTTTTGTCCGCCCAGCAGTAGCGGTACTCACTTAGAAACAAAGACTTGTTGGTTAAACCAATTTAGAAGAGGAGGGACGTTGAGGCATCAAAGAATGATTCATCAGTTGCACAAAGGAAAGGAAAGGAGGTGGTTGATCCGGATAGTAGCAAATCACCATCAGTAGAAAAATCAAATCAGCCAATTGCATCGAAAGAAAAGGAAAGGAAAGAAATCCCAGACAAAGAGGTAGAAAAGATTCCCGCTTTTAATTTAGAGAATGAAATTTCTAAATTGAAGGTATCCATTCCCTTGACTAAAATAATGAGGAACAACAGTTATAGAAGTCAAGTATCTAAAATTTTGACTTTTGACCCAATGTCTGACATGGTGAATGTCGAAGATGATCAACCCGAAATGATTTTTGGGCCAGCATTGAATGGTGAGTCTCCTGATAATGACGTGCCACATTTTTATATTAGTTTAATATTGCATGATTTTGTGTTACATAATGCCATGTTCGATTTCGGAGCTTCTCACAATCTCATGCCCAAGGCTATCATGGATAAGCTGGGTCTGGACATCACCCGGAAATACCATGATCTCTATTCATTTGGTTCTAGTAGAGTAAGATGTATCGGGCTCATCAAAGACTTGGTTGTGAGTCTGGATCAACTGCCAATGAAGAATGTTTTGATGGATATTTTCGTAGCAGATATTCCTCCCAGGTTTGGCATGCTTCTTTCCAGGTCTTGGCTAGCAAAATTGAAAGGGACACTACAACTAGATTTCTCCTATGCAACGATTCCGGTGTTTGGCCAAATGAGGAAACTGTATCGGGAACAAAAAATGAAATACATGATTACAAGCAAGGAGAAACCAATAAATCATCCGATTAATTATGTACATACAAATTTAGAGTCTTTCATTTTGTATTCTGATAGTTTCAATGATATCGATAGTTAGTTAGTAGAAGCAGATGATATTCCAGAAATAACAAAAAATTTCAGAGGAGTTTTAAAGAAAGAAGGACAAGAACATCAGAACACCATTGAGCGATCAGCTGAAAGTAATGGACAACAAACTGACAAAGCACAACAAACAGATTTTCAACACTTGCAAGAGGAGGAAGAAGGTTTGTGGACCATGGATTTCGATGGAGCAGTGGGAAATGATGGCGCTAGAATTGGGATTTGGGTGCGCAGTCCTTTCTCCGCGCCGAACAAAGTGCCTAGTAACGTGTGGGTGTGCTCTTCCAAATTAGCTTTTGATTGTTCAAACAATGAAGCTGAGTATGAAGCTCTGATTGTTGGCCTAAAAATTCTAATAAAGCTTAATGCTAAGAGGATTGCAGTATATGGCAACTCCGAATTGGTGATTAAGCAGGTCAGAGGCGAATATCAAGCAAAGAATCCTTGGATGCTAGACATCCTAAAATTATTTTCAGAATATACCTTGACATGTGTGCCTCGTATACAAAATAGCGTTGCTGATGCTCTTGCTAAGGCAACAAGTAGTTTGAAGATCCCAATGGACTCTAGTAATAAATTCGAAATCCATGTCAAGCATCGTCCGACCGTCCCGGACAATCAGATATATTGGCAAGTTTTCCAAGATGATGAGGGGATTGATGATTTTCTGCAAAACAAAGGTAAGTTCAAAGAAACCTCAATTGATGTAGAAAATGACGATGGGAAAGATAATGGTTAATATGATGTCCAGATCAATCAAATGGACGTGTTGCAGCTAAAGAATAACGTTATTCCTAAAGTCTTGATGCCTTTAGAAGAACTGTTTGATCAAGCTGATGTAGCCCGCAAACCAACATTGCAGCCAACAGAGGAAAGTGTGGAAGAGGTCAATGTTGGAACAACTGCTAATCCTAAAATGGTAAAACTTTCTAGAGCATTCCCACAAAAGATCAAAGCCAAATATATCAGTTTGTTGTCTTCATTCGCAGATGTGTTTGCTTGGGACTATTTTGACTTAAAGACATATGATACCAATATAATTTAGCACACTATACCCATTAAGCCCAATCATAAACCTTTCAGACAGAAGTTGAGGAGGCTAAATCCAAAGTTGTTGCCATCAATTGAAAAGGAGATAAACAGGTTGTACAAATCAGGGATCATTGTTCCATCATATTTTCGGATTGGATCTTTAATTTGGTGCCCTTACGAAAAAAGACAGGTGAGATTCGCTTGTGCATTGACTTTAGAAATCTCAATAAATTTTCATTGAAAGATAACTATCCACTGCCCAAAGTGGACCATATACTTCAGCGAGTTGTGGGAGCATCTCGTATGTCACTACTTGATGGTTATTCTAGATATAGCCAAGTTTCTATCCATGAAGATGACCAAGACAAGACAACGTTCACCACTTCATGGGGAACTTTTCATTATGCTAAAATGCCTTTCGGTTTGAAGAACGCGGGTGCCAAATTTCAGTGTGCAATGGACTTGGCTTTCGCAAATGAGAAGGATGTCTTTTTGGTTGTGTACCTGGATGATTTGACGGTGTTTTCCAAATCTGATGAAGAACACATGTACCATCTAAAAGCTGTCTTTGAAAAGTGCAAAAAATATGGCCTGTCACTGAATCCGAAAAAGAGCTTGTTCGCCATGGAGGAAGGCGAACTACTTGGGCACATTATCTCAAAATATGGCATTCGTATTGACCCAACATGTGTACAAGCGTTTCAACAAATCGATCTGCCCTGGAATAAGAAAGAGATTCAATCTTTCAATGGTAAAATGAATTTTCTACGCCGCTTTGTACCTAATCTTGCTGAACACCTAAGAGAGATCGCAAACATGCTTAAGAAGGACAACTAAGTGAAATGGACGGAGGAGGCTTTAAAATCTTTCAATTTAGTCAAATTGTCTCTTTCTTCAGCTCCCATTCTAGTCAGCCTGGACTACACTCAGGATTTCATATTGTTTTCATTCGCTTCGGAGCATACTATGGCAGCTGTGTTATTGCAGAAAAGAGATGATCACGAAAGACCAATTGCTTTTTCAGCAGAGCTATAAGAGATGCAGCCTTAAAATACAACATCATTGAGAAGCAAGCCCTTGCACTTGTGAAAGCATTGAAAGATTTTCAGGTATATATTCTGCATTCTTGTATTTTGGCTTATGTTCCTAACGCTGCTGTCAAAGATGTTTTAGTGCAGACAGATCTAGAAGGAAGACGAGGCTAGTGGATTGCAGCTTTGTTGGAATATGATGCGGAAATAAAGCCCACAAAGCTTGTTAAAGGACAAGGATTGGCAAAGTTAATGGCTGAGTCAAACTTGCACGCCGTAGACATAAATCTGATCACTGCTATGTCTGATGAGAATGAGGAAGGATCGTCAATTCAGGTATCTGAAATGTTTGCTCTTTCTCCGTGGTATTCAAATGTCATATATGTGCTTAAAAACTTGTCACCACCGCCTGGCATGACTAGAAACAAAGCTAGAACACTCGAATTGAAGGCTGCCAAGTTTTGCATTCTAAATTCTGCACTTTATTGGAAAGATCCTGATGGCGTTCTGTTAAATTTCTTGGTGGAAAAAGAAGCAAAGAAGGTCATGGAGGATTGCCACGAGGGAGACTGTGGTGGTCACCTTTTTTGGAAATCAACAGCAAATAAAGTCCTGAGAGCGGGATAATATTGGTTGACATTGTTTGCTAATGTATATAAGATGGTCGAGAGCTGTCATAAGTGTTAGATTTTTGAAGGAAGGCAGAAGTTACAACCTTTACCACTTAAGCCTATTGAGGTTAGTGCTCCTTTTCAGCAATGGGGGTTGGATTTCATTGGTGAAATTCATCCCGCTTCTTCCAGTCAACATAGATGATTCCTCACAGTGACAGATTATTTCACGAAATGGATCGAGGCAATTCCCACCAAACAAGCTACAGATGCAGTAATTATATTATTCCTTGAAAATAACATCTTGTCTTGCTTTGGTTGCCCGAATAAGTTAATCATTGATAACGCAGTAGCTTTCAAATCAAAATAGATGGTAGAGTTTTGTCATAAATATCACATCAATTTGGGTCACTCAACTTCCTATCATCTGCAAGGCAACGGATTGGCGGAGTCTTCTAATAAATCATTGGTCAACATCATTAAGAAGCTGCTAGAGATAAATAAGAAGAGCTGGCATAAGAGGTTGGTCAATGCACTTTGGGCAGATCGTGTCAGTCAGAAGAAATCCATTGGTACGTCCCCTTTTGAGCTTGTTTATGGAGTTGATATAGTGTTTCCTACCTCTCTCGTAGCCCCGGTAGTCAAACTTCTTCAGGAGGCCGGCAGTGAAGAAGATCCTATGCAGAGAAGGTTGAATCAAATGGTCCACCTGCAGCAGACCAGAGAAGAAGTCTTCCAAAACACGTCCAAATTGCAGGAGAAGATTAAAAAAGATTATGATAGAAAAGCAAAGGCAGACAAATTTCAGTTGGATGATGTGGTGTTGAAGTGGGATGCAAGGAATGAGGAAAAAGGTAAGCACGGTAAGTTCGAGAATCTTTGGAAAGGTCCCTTCAAGATTGCAGCATATCGGGGTCAGAATGCCTTTCTTCTGAAGGAAATGAACGAGGAAGATTATCCAGGAGGGCCGACCAATGGTTGGCTGCTCAAGCGGTACCATTTCTAAGTTATTGACGCTGCTTCCACGATCACTGTAAATACCATTTTATTTAAGTTTGGTTAGAGTTTGTCAAGTTAGTCTTTAATTCATTTCAATATCAGATTTGAGTCAATCTTTTGGTCACTTTAGTTTCATAAATGAGTCAGAGTCTCGTGTTTTTTGTCGAAATAATGACTCCATAGCCCAATGGACCGAAGGCGCTGTCTAGCTCTTCCAAAGATCTGCTGTTCTTGTCACCTCCAAGGAGCTACCATCCCCCATTGGAGCCAATGTTAGAGTCGGTCTGGTCAGTCCTCCGTTAGAGATCAAAACTCTTTCTGCATTTCATTTTTAGGTGTCTCGCTCCATTCACTCAGCTGCATTCCATTAGGGGCATGCCATAATCTGACGAAAAAGGTCTTCTTAGTCATTTCCCCTCATGTTTGGCACCTGCTGGCTTAGGTCTTTTCATCAATGTTTATTAAATCCCATGACAGTCAGTGTTCGATCTTTTAATGGACAGAAGTCATTTTCAGTCATTAGGTCTAGGGATAAGATAAATTGGTCTTCAAACATGTCCAATAAAGCCATGCAGGCCAGAGGGTGGCCCTTACAAAGTTATGATTTAAATATTTTCATCGTCATGTTGACAGATTACGACTGTTCTTCAAAACTCTGTTTTGAAGAAAAGTCAAATAGTGTGTCATTTGTGATAATTTTCAAAAAAGTTTCCGGTTGATCTCTTCAGGCGCAATCATGGTTTCCTTGGCTAAATGCCATGTCAACAACCCCTGCAAAAAGTGCCAAAAATTTCATCATTTTAACTAAAAATTCAAAGGGAAAAGTGAAATACAGAGTTGCATTAAATTAGGGAAAAAGTGCGAAATCAAAACATTAGCAAAGTGGGTTTTGAAGAAACAAAAATCAAACCCATGACTGCAAATGTCTTTATATAGAATTTCCTTAAGGAACAATGTCATTTTTCACACCAAAGATAGAGAGAAAGCATTTCAAAGTGATTGAGAGTGCAAGCACGTGTTTTGGGTGAGGTTGGAGGTGTTTTCATAGGCGCGACGCACAGGCAGAGGGGCGCGACGCGCAGAAGGAGCGCGACGCAGTGGGCATGGTGAAACTACACGGGCGCGACGCACACAAAGGGTGCGACACACTAGGTATGTTGTGCGGCGCACACCCACAAAGGCCCGGTTTGGCTCCAAATTTGCAACAAATTACCTTGAAACCCTTGAAATTGCCAGAGTTCATAACAACATAGTTTCATACATCATCAAAGGGTAGTCCAAGCACAGTCCATATACAATAGTCATGGCATCTAAGCTTTCATCAAAGTATGAACTGGAAACCCAAAGTGATTCATCCTCCGAAGAACAGGCTCCCCCGAGACATCATAAAAGTGGCAGACATGTTAGGGATGAACCAACCACCCTTACAGAATTGCAGGCCTGCCCTCTTGCTATGTCATGTTTCCAGCATCTGTCATGTTTTGAGTTTTTTCAAAAGGTGGCTAGTGTTCGAGTTCATCATGAGTTGGCCCGTCTTTTTGTGCTTCACTTACATGGGGATCACTCTATCTTGGTCTGCGTCACCTTCACACTAATACCTGAAACTGTCTCATTAGCAACCGCCATACCGAACGTTGGAGAACCATGGCACAAGAAACAGAAGGTCGATCGGCAGCATTATGAGCCTTACATTAAGGCCAGTTTCTTGAGGCAACTCAAAAGAGTCTTTCCATTCCGATATCTGAAAGATGAATATGCTCCACTAATGAAGTTGATCATGAAATATTTCAGCTGTGAGGGGAGGTTCTCTCATTTATATGCCTATCACATCAGGTTGCTCATGCATTTTACCAGGGTACGGATGATGAACACCCCATATTTCATTTGCAGGAACATAGAGAGGATGAACACCTTCATGCAGCACAAAAACCCTCAGCAGCAACTTAACAATGTTTATCACTTTGCTCTTATTAAGATTTTGGTGGTTCATCAACTGGGATTGTAGGGCATTACTTGGGATGATTTAATCTCCCGTGACTTCTTCAGCACTTCACAGGTACTATCAGAGGTTGAACATGAGATAGGTGGTCCTTCTCATCGGTATGAGCACCATGAGATTGCTACTATGCCGGTATTCATCACCTATCAGAGAGGCAGTAGACATTTGTTCGCAGCAGCAAAGCGAGTGTTATCTCCACCTGGGGTGGAAGGGGCCTCGCTTCCGACATCGGAAACATAGGTATAGGACAGGGGAAAGAGGTCCATGCATGACGAGGGGCCATCAGGTGAACGAGAGGCCGACTTCATCCTCATTCATGATGATG
Organism: Pinus taeda; assembly: GCA_000404065.3. Lineage (NCBI taxonomy): Eukaryota > Viridiplantae > Streptophyta > Pinopsida > Pinales > Pinaceae > Pinus > Pinus taeda. Next base: position 114,577 of record APFE030156626.1, read on the forward strand.
GTACAGACGTGGAGAGTGCCAAACTTAGGAGGACCATCCAAGAGTAGCAAATGGAGATCCAAGCCTTGTCTCTCAATTTGGAGAGGGATAAGTGGATTATCAGGTATTTGGAGCAGAGGAACAAACAACTTGAAGACCAACATGAGATCATGGAGCTGTAAAACATCCACGAGAATCGCCAATCTGCCCAACATAGGAGGATTGAGCTCACTCCATTAGAGCAAGAGATTAACAATGACCGAGAGTTTTGGCTCGAGCGGATCAACATCCACCTTGAGAGACTGCTAGAGAAGGCCGACAAGGACAAAAAATTATTGAGGCGGATGGTTTATCACTATAGGGCACGGAACATGAGTTCAAAGGCTCGGATAAGGAGTTTGAAGGCGAAATTGAGGAAAGTGACAAAAAGACAAAAGAGGCAAAAAGAGCAAGATCGGCTTTGAATCTTGGCTGAAGCCTCTGTGGCCTAGCATAGCACTTCATAGAGGATCTCCAGCCGAAATTTCAAAAAATTTGGGACAATTTTGGTCATTTGACAAATTTTTGTGCACAAAACAGGGTTTTTCTCCCAGTGCGCTGCGCCACTGGCGCAACGCTTATGATAGGGAGCTCCAAATCAAGAAAGGTTTGCATTTTTGGATTCAGAATGAAAAATCATGATTGTTGGTGCATGGCCAAGAAGTTTGGGCAAGTTTTGAGTCCCCAGGAGGTCAAAAACACTAAAAATATGACCTCTCTACCCCTATTTTGACACACAAGAAGCAGTGTTGGGAGATTGAAGTTTTGGAGGGGCAAATGAGCACCAAATTCAGAAATTCCACTTGGGTTGGAAAGTAGACAGGCATGGATTTTTAACAAGCACACCTGGGCACAATTTGGACTTCAGCAGGTACCTCAAAATCGCCTCCAAAGTAGCACGGCGCATATAGTTTTGGGCGCGGCGCACAAAGACCCAAAGGCCAAAATCACCCTCGCTCCGCGACATTTCGATTCACGACTTTCTCCAAGTGGGCCCGCTCATTTACACTACATTTTTTTTGGCACCTAAGGCAAATTTTAAAAATATTTTCACTAAAGGTTTGCTTCTATCCAAGTGGCAAAGGAAGGCGAGTAGTCACCCAAGCAATTTGTCATTTTTGTAACGCTGCACCTGTGACTAATGGCTGGATTTCCATTTCCAGTTTGTAATGATTTGAAAAACTCCCCAACTTTGGGTCGTTCCATTTCCCAATGGAAAAGTCTATTTATTGTATGTAAAACCATTTGCAAAGGGTTGGTTGTAATTTCTGGGAAATTGTGGGAGAGAAACTCAGTTACTCATTGTATATTTTGACACAGAATTAATGAAAGGCAACAACTCTGGTTCATGAGATTCATGTGGTGTGATTGTAGCAAATGTATTCTCTTTCTATTTCATATGTGTTTCGTTATGTTTCACAGTTCATTCATATTCATTTCCAGTGAATTTTTCTAAGTAAGATAAGGTGGAATTCATGTTTATTGCTCTGCCTGTGGGAAAGTTTCACCTTTGGTGTTCTTCTTCTGTTGAAAAGGATTCATGTATTTATGCCCTTTTCACCCTCCTAAACATCTTTCTGTTTCACATTATTTCAAATTTAATTGCTATAATTTCCGCCTATCTTGCCTCATGAAGTAATCTGTGCCTTTGTGTTAAATTCCCTGCTCATGCTGTTCGGTGGTCCCATACATCCCAGAAACTCGGTCATTTATCAAAAATTGCCTCTTGTTTCCATATTTATTTACCTAGCCTAAAATCAATATTCACTGTAAGTCGTCTTAGACCATATTGTTTATTTATTCACTGAGCATGACACGGAGAGAGTCCTCTCCTGTTCTGGTAGGGCTAGCTACCAGACTGAGCATGGTTTGTGGTTACCCTGAATTTTGCCTTCCTTCAGCCTAAGGGAGATTTAGGTGCTAACAAACCAATTAGGTGCTAAGACATTGATCAATAGTCATTGGTGCTGAGAAGAATATGGGTTATTGGATCACTACAAATGCATAGTAGAGAAACTCACGTTTACCTAAAGAGACATATTCTACCCAAGTTAATTTTAACTAACTCTTAAGTGTAAATATCCTAACATTTTCACATGAGGAATTAATTAATTAATTAATTAATTATCCTTTTATTTTTTATTGTAAAAGAGTGCTGACCAACAAGATTATTTTTAAGCATTTCACTATATTGTAATGCAACCTAGGGGCCTTCACTAAATTTTTTGATTTATTTTCTTTCTTTATCTTCTATTTTTTTTTTGGGTACAAGATGGTATTTCTCTTGTACCAAAACAAGAGGTGTCTTCAACCATTTCCAATTGTGGCTGTGCTTTAGGAAGTCGTTGGCCTCCTCCTTGTAGTTAGGTAGTGTTGGAAATCATTACTATGATAGGAAGTTTTGATGAATGATGCCTTCTTAAGCAAATAAGAGAAAATGGCAATCATTTAAGCCATGAGAAAACAATTCATCCCTTGGTCATTAATGGTAATTGCATTATCATCGCGGATGTATACCTTCTCTTCTCGTGATTAGTTTGTTTGAGCTCAAGTTTAAGAAAATGCGTCGATGTCTTTAAATTAAACTGGCATACCATTTTTCTTTAGTAGCAAAGGACACCAAGTCCTCTTGAAGTTTGTCTTATGTAGTAGTGTCCCTCATCACAAGGCTAACGATGAATTCTTTATTTCCATAGCATGGTATACTTTACTTTCATAACTTCTTCTTGATTTGATTCCCATAACAAAATCTTCATATATTTAGATCATGCTATTCACTTTGTTCATCCACAACTTCATGAAAATTCTTCATCTTGGTGGTTCAACATTTTAGCTAATTCTACAATAGGATCTTATGAACTTGTACTACATATTCAAATATTGTTATTTTAAAGATTAAGCAACATATCATCTTCCACATCTTGGATCCTTTGGTGACTTTCCCCTTCCGTAGAACACAATGGAACTATTTCAATAATCACTTCAATTTTTTATAGAACTAAGTTGACTTTGTTGTTCCTTTAGTAGTATGGAGGTGATTGATGTGACTAGCATGGCCTCCTTTGGTCAATGAAACATACTTATTTCATCATTATTTTTAAATTTGATAGCACTCGTCGTGATTCTTCCAAGTCTATTCATTTAACTAACAATAATTAGAACTTTAATACATTGGTTTAGTGTGCATTTAATATCTCAGCCAAACATACCTTAAAAATAAAGAAATTAAATGTTGTTATGATAGGAATTGAATGGAGGCTTGTAATATAGGTGCTAGAAAGTATGAATAGAGTGGTGGAGGTATTTTGCTGACAACAAAGGATTTGCATGGCATTATTTACAATTGTTACGTAGGGGTAAGACATATACAATAGCTTTTCAAATTAACAACATGCATGACCCATGGCAATATGAAATTCAACAATCACATGGGAGGAACAAATGACTCTTTTGTGACCTAAAATAGCAATATTAGGTAATAATAGATAACTTTTTGTAGTAGTAGATACCCATGTTATTTTTACATGTGTGTGCATTTGATGCGCCATAAGTGTTGAATTAGGAGGTGAAGAGTTGATTGAAAACTGGATAAGAGAAATGCATGTAAGACCAATTCACCCTATTATGTTTTCTTTGTTTTTATGTTGTCATCAACTCTAAAAAAACAATAGAGCATGTATGCTAATATGGTACATAAGTTAAAATAGAGTGAGGTGAAGTGAGAACCATCCCGAAACCAAAATTTGGATTGTGCATACTTTGGGCATAGGAACAAAATGTGAATGACATGGATAGGGGTATGATGAGTATAAGGGCCATAACTTATACACAAAACTAAACTGAATATTTATGGTTGAAGGCGTTCATATTAATGCAGGAATAAACTAATGAAGGGATTTTATTTCATCTTGTGTTTGTTGGTTGTATCCTCTTGTGAATTGTTTCTACTCACCACCCCCACTTTTGAAAATTGTTCTACAAAAAAAAGATATAGTTAATCCCTACATGGAGGCATGTAGTCAAGTAAAGCTAATGAATGCAACCATATCCAAATAAATCTATTGAATTCAAGAAATAGGATCACTACCAAGAGAAACTCTCACGATATGGTGCCTTCTCCCCTTCACAATGAAACCTTAACATCAAAGGCATTTTTTCCCTTTAGAATTTAAACACCTTGTTGTCAACAAGACCAAAATGTGGTGAGCTAAATAATCACAACAATATTTGGTTTATTGAATTATACTTAAGCCATCGACCAAAGAGTGTAAGTTTATGAGGTGTTGTGTACCATACATGCAAACACAAAGGATCCAAATGTTATTGAAATATGCTTTCTCTTAATTTTTGAATGCCATGGCATGAATGCCATTAACTATTAAAGAGTAAGTCACATACATGTAAAAAGTAAATATAATACAATGGAGGCTAGTAAATCAACTCCTTAGCCAACCACATACTCATGGCATGCTAAAAGGGAAATCACACTCCAATCGAAGCAATGAACACATTAAATGGAGAGAAAAAAATCTATTATTTGTAAAATAGGAAACATACTCTATAGCTCTTTGTTTAAATCAACATCTTGATTCTTCAACAAACCACATGATTATGGCATGCTGGGAGAGAAATCCACAAGTAAGTGCAACTATGGAATGAGAGCACAATGAATTACTTAGCCTTGAAACTATGTATTTGGAAAGACCATGAATTCATAAACAAACTCAACTTCAAAACAAAATAACAAATAATACATCCATTAAGAAAATAAATAATAAGTAATTAATTTATGAATATAGGGGATTTGAGAACTACTTGTAGCTTTCGAGTGGGCCCTTGCTTCAAGCTGAGCAAGGCGTCATATCGATCGAAACAAAATTCTATTCCCATCAAGCAATTTAAAAGAAAACTTTGGTCTTGCATTATATGAAATTATAAATTACAATGTACTACTTGAAAGAAAACTAGTTCTAACTCTACTAATGTTATGATCCCAACGGGGGCCTGTATTAGGTTAAATATATATGGTATGGCCACTAGCTCCAAGGGAATGGTATATGTGGTTAAATGTATATGTAATAGGGCCGACCTAGTGATGAAGTGGCCACATGGACAATGTGTGAATATGTGTCTATAAATATCACATAGTCATTATTGAGGATAAGGATTTGCATATACGAATGTAAAATGTTGCTTGGAGGAGGTTCTCATATTATTTAAGGAGTTATCGTGTAACTTATATATATTACATGTATTGGAGTGGTTATATACGCTCACATTTATGTACAAGTGTGTACTTCTATATTTTATGTCTTTGTATCATAACGTTTGGTATCTGAGCATACAAACCTAGGGTTTTTTGCTCCAAATATGTCATCATAGAATTTTCACTATAATGTTTTATCTCGGACATATTAGATAGTGAATTTTTGATCATATTGTAATGAGATCTTGGGCAACATATGATCAAAATTTCAGATTCAGTTTCTGTAACAACCCTAGTCAAAAATCTGTGTAATAAAGTTAATAAAGGAAAAAATAATAACCATGGTCATGGGACACATATTCCAAGTTGAATGTTGGGCAAAAAAATAGTGATGGAGATCACTTGTGATTAATTAATGGATATGGAAATTGGCAAAGGAAATGGTAAAAGCTTTGGAAAGACATGAGGCATTAATTGACATTTTATCTATGATAATAATGGAAAATAGGAGAAAAGGAAGGTGAAAGGTCACACATTGCATGTGAGGAGGAAAATGAAGGAAAAGAATGGGTGCTTGTACTTAGGCAGTCAACACACCATCCCACACGATCACCCATATGAGGAAATAAAACATTGAATTCCATGCAAAGAAGGCATTCACAATCTCGAGGATTCATCGAAACAAGGTTACTCTTGGCCTATTGAAGCAACATCTACAAGAAAGACAATGAGTATTTTGCAGCGCAGGAGCACCTACAGGATCCTACAGGAAAACCTATAGGATCCAATGGGAAGACCTACATGATACATAGCAGTCATCTATAGGATTATCAGTGGGAATTTAGGGAGGAAAGATCAAAGGTTGGCCTCATCAGACAATAGACAGAAGGTAGGAGCTATACCTTCCCATATTTTCGAGTTAAAAATAAAGAAAAAATCCTCCATTTGGTTAAGGAAGTTGCAGTCTAGGGGAATTATATTGCAGAGTTATCATTTAAATCTCTCACCCACTAGAATTCTTGAAATATACCCATACAAGCCTCCACAATTACCAAGGGAAAGGTGACAGGGGGTTTTAACAAGAGAGAACACACAAACATAGTAAGAATTCACCAGCACCCTCCTATAGTACAAATCTTCACAAGGCACAATTGGATGGGTTTCTTTGAAAGAATGAGGGGATACAAAGATGAGGTGGCCAAGGAATTTGCTCTCTCACTCATTCTCTCACTAGGACCCATGCCACTGTTGTGGTGAAAGGCATATTAGTAAAAATCACCCCTGAAGTCATAAGCAGAATCACCACACTTCCTTTAGGGTTGCCTTAGAGAAAAGAAGATAAGGGTAACAACACCCTTGCAAAGAAGAAATTATTTTTGGAAGGGGAGGAGGCAATGGAGGACAAAAATGGGGTTATTTAGAAAGCCTTCCATACCCTTGGAATGAAGTTAGCTACCACCTCATTAAATATATATCAGGTGAAGGGAGATACAATGTGGTGTACGGATACCATTTCAGGCTTCTCCAAGAATTGAGATTTGGAGCAGACACACCCCCTCAAAACAGATTAAGTATACCCTACTTTCTTCTTCAATCAATGATAGATATGAGCATCAAAGTGCAGGAAGGAAAACATCAATAGCTAGCCCATCATGGGTTAATCAAACTTATCCTAGAAGATGCTCTCCAAAACCTAAGACTCCTTATTACATGGACAACTTTCAGAGACATGCAAGTAGGGGGAGAAATAAAAGCTCTTGAATATGACAAAATCCCCAATGCTAGTGAAAGGGATGAAGAGGAAACAAAGGAGGAAAAAGAGGAAGAAAAGGAGGAGGAAAATAAGGAAGAGACAAAAGAAGAAAAAAATGAACAGAGTGAGGAAATAGAGGAAGAAGAGGAAGAAAAAGACAAGGATGAGAAGGAGAATGGGAAAGAGGAAACATAATGGAAAGAAGAACATAGATCTATAATTCAAGGCAAAGAAGGGGAAGAATCAACAAGGGAATCTCCAGAACCCACTAAGAAAGAGGCAACAACTGCTCTTACTGCCCTAAGTACACCTATCAAGTCAAAAGGGAAGAGATAGAGACAAACCCCATTGTACTTTAGGACAAGAAAAAGCACAAGGATCAGGTAAGGAAGACCTCAAACACCCAAAAAAATTCCTATTGTCATTGAAGACTCACCAAAGCAGCAAGAAATGATAGCTCCTCTTGAGAAAAATCAAGGAGAAGGATCATTAGGGCACGCCTCTCCCAAATCTCCCATGACCTATGTTAGGATTCCTATCACAAGGTCTGCCTCATCAAAGGGAAAAAGTCTCCTACAGGAGACACAAAAAGACCTACAGGAAGCAGAGGCCATCCTACATGAAACTCAGAAAATGGACCAAGAAGGTATCACTCAGCAAGAAACAAAAAAGGAAGACCCAAAACTGAGAGAACCTAGTCCTCAACCCAACCTCGACTCTTAGTATAGGTTCATTGAAGGGGTTAGGGTCATCCCACATAAATTTTCCATCCCCTTATTCTTTGAGCTTGAAAAAGAAAGGGGAAGAACACACAGGTGGATGAAAATTTCCAAATCCAAAGGAGTGGAGGATGTGGGCCACATGGAGGAGAAAGTAAAGGAGATGGGCAGAGAACTAAGCAGCGTAAGGGACAAAGAGGCAATAATGAAAGCTTAGTTGGAAGAAAAGAATGCATGTCTAAGGGGATAGTTACAAGAAAGGGAAAGCCAATTGGCCACTATGGCTAGTTTATCCTTAGAGGCAATCTAGTGCAGGATGCCAACAAAGTCTTATGCCTTGTATCTTAAGGAGCAGCGATTGCACTTCCAAATTAAGACTTTAGCACAAAGAGGCACTCTGCCCTTCCAAGAGTATAGACAATTCATTGATCTCTGTGATCAAAGCACCTTGGAAGATAGAGAAAAAATGTCTGAGTTTTACCTACACAACTTGGCCTTGATAGATTTGAATGTGTGGGACCCAAATTCAAAACTAGGGGACTTGTAATTAATGGCCTTAGCATCATGGATGAATCATGAGGAGGAAAGAGCTGCAGAGATGAAGAAGGTAATGGCAAGAGAAGAGACAAAACCCCTCATGATAAGAGTTGAGCGATCTAACCCAATGGCTGTCATCAACACCCACAACCTAATTGTAAATGATCCTAAGCTTGCACCTAGGTAACTTGCTGCCCAAGAGCAAGCAGTCACACACTTTGAAGACATGTTCAGGCTATTAGGAGATGATAACATGCAAGATTTCCAAAGGAGATGGAACACCTTGCCCTACAACCTAAAAATCAGAGAATACCATTCTCCTCAAAGAATGAGAGAGGCACTAAGCAGAACACCCATGTATAAGCAAGACCTATAAAGACTCAAAGTCGATTGGATTGGCTCGAGACTCAATCCACAACTGCTCTTAGGAATGTTGGAAGGAAGGAAAGAAGAGGAAGAAAGAAAGTAGTGGGAAGAGATAGAGAGAAAGGAAAGATTTTATTCATAGGAAGAAGAAACTACAACAAAAGTATGGGATGTTAGGGAGGCCACCAGAGCAATGAAGGACATGGATATAGATTGAGTTGCTTAGAGGATGAGAAACACTTTCAGTAGGGGGTGATGATGAGTCCCATCATTGGGTAATTATATGGACCTTAGTACATGTTGGTACCATTCCATTACCATCTTTTTCTTCTAGAAACACCGTCATTTGTCTATCTTTTTCCTCCATAGACCCCTCATATCCATCGAAATTGATTAATTAATAACATTATAGTTGTTAGTTTACATTCAAGTTAATTTATGAATTTTTATGTTAGAAATTAGGAATTTTCAACAAAAAGATTACAGGAAGTCATAACATCCTGTAAATGGTTTATCATCTGACACGTGGCATGACAGGAAAGCCAAAACAATGGATAGGAACGAGACCTAGAATGTACATGCATGGTGAAAAATCGGTTCTACCGCAAATAAAAAGCTCCTGGTTATGCGGTCAACGCTGGTCAAACCCCAGCCTTTTGGTTACAAAGGCAGCAAAAAGCCATGGTTTCCCAAACCGGTTTCGTTTTGTTTTTGGAGATCGGTTTAGATTATAAAAGAACAAAAATCACTCTTTTGTAAAAGCAGAAACATCTGCTTTATGAATGTACATTCTATTTAGATAGGGACAGGCAGATAAAGACTGCGTATTGTTTTCTTTCAAGGATAATTCCGATTCCGATTATTATCTCTGTGTATTGTTCCAGAACAGAACTCTTGTATGTGATTGCAATCTTCAAAACTTAATTACAGTTACCGTGTTACTCCAATAGTGTTTATGTGTTAATACTCTCGTTGCTTGAGGTTACTTTTGTGTGCCATTGAAGCATGCACGGGCCCTGTGTGGATTGGTATACTGTTAATTTCATTTACATAGCGTTTTTGAATTTGAGTAGTGCGCATAGTGTTTAGTGTTATTTCCATGTTTATGATTTTGTCGATTTGATTAGAAATTCCTACAAATAGTATTTATGGTGATAGCTTGAAGATTTTATCGTTAGATCATTGAACCACATCTTGTAAGAGATTTGATCCATCGTTAGATTTTAAAGCATCTCCATAGACTCTGTTTTTATGCATTTAAAATTCAGTGTGCTTTTGATTTTTCATGAATGCTTAAGTGTTAACTAGACAGAGCTTTTGTGCATAGCATCCTTGTAAGAGGATTTAAATCTCAGTCGAGTAATATGTTGTACCTTTAGGACAGTTAGATAAATTAGATGATTTGAGTGTTAAGGTGAGAGGAAACATATCTTAACCTCCTATAAAGGAGTACTGTAGCCTATTACAATAAACACTTAGTTAGGAATCCTTTATGTCTATAGACTTTAGACACGTGTCTCAAAGTTTACTTACCTTGGTTCATAATAAATCTAGTCTAATCTAGCACCTTAGATTGGCCACTACATTTTGGCGCCATTGTCAGGGAGGTGCAGTTAGAGGATTTCGAAAAAAAATCAAAATATAAAAAAATTTAAATAAACAAAAACAAACAAAAACACAACATAGATTTGATTGTCACTTTAGAAGTCATGTTTTCTTATGCCTAGATCTAGAGATAATAAAGGTAGATTCACAAAAACCCCCCATCCAAAAACTAACTTATCACCAAGAGCAGACCCTTTGGGACAGACTGAACACACAACACCAGCTGAGGAAATCACCATACAAAAATTAGAGGACAAACACAAATCAGGCCAAAGACTTACACTTATTGAGAGACAAATCCTATTGGCACACGAATCACAGAAGAAATGTCTCCTTGAATCTTCTACAAAGAGAGAAAGTAGAAAAATAATTCAACAATCTCTAGAACAACTCTTTGGAACGAGTGACATTGAATAAGCAATTAAATCACCAGAGGAATCTATCAAAATGGCTGAGGAAGGAGGAGGATCAGCAAGAAGACCCACTCCTGAACAACAACAAGACCAAGGAGAGGAGGAAGAATCAACCTTTAAATTTCCCATCCATGAACTAGAAGACAATCATGATGAGGAAATAAAAATGAAAAACATACCTACTTCTGTGTTACCAAACTTTTATGGCATGGCTTCAGAAGACCCAGATTCATTCTTGTTTGAGTTTGACATTGTATGTCGAACATATGGTTACACAGATGATGCCCATAGGCTTAGACTCTTCCTAGCAACATTAAAGGCATCAACACTAAGATGGTTCATGGGACTTGGTGAGCATGCAATAACTGATTGGGATGGCATGAGAAGAATACTTCTAAGGAAATACCAACCTTATTGTAGATCAAAGGATTCTAAAGATGATATCTTTAGGATGAATCAACAAGAGGATGAAAGTTTAGAAGAGTACTTGGAACAATTTGCTTACAATTTACAAAAATCAAAACATCGATCCATGACTCTTGATCTCATTAGAACAATATTTTTGAAGGGCATTCGAGAGGAATACTTAGATGATCTTAATTTCATGGGCAAAGGTGATATTTCCACCTTACCTTTCAAAGAAATTGCTGATTTATGTGAAAATTATTCTAGGAGCAAAGCCAAGATTAGAAAGAGAACCATATCATCCAAAGCCACAAAATCTGCTTCAGCAAGTGTCACACGAGCTGAAATAGGAAATTTGTTAGAAGAATTCAAAACAGATTTGTTGAGTACCTTAGGAACTCAAATTGACACTCTTAAAGCTAAGAAAAGACAAGAAGAAGAAGATCAAATGATGGCTATATTTTCTCCAAAATGCCGAAAGAAACATGCCTTAAAAGATTGCCCATTAGAAAACATTCAAGTTTGTGCCTTTTGTACTGAAAATCATGATATATTTCATTGCTCTAAAGTCAAGGTTTTGCAGAATTGTAATGTGGCAGCTAATACAGATATGGAAAATGTGTATTTTATGGGTGCAAAGAGACCATGGCAGCCAAGACCTCCACCTCAAGGTATGTTCCCAAACCATAATTTGCAATTTCCCGCACATGATCAGATGTATGCTCAGAATTCATGGAATGTACCCATGCCATGGCAGCCAAGACCTCCACCTCAAGGTATGTTCCCAAACCATAATTTGCAATTTCCCACACATGATTAGATGTATGCTCAGAATTCATGGAATGTACCCATGCCATGGCAGCAACAAAGTTACCCACAACAACAATCAACAATACTCTCAACAATATCAACCATACCAACCATATTCACAACCATATCAACAATATCATCAGCCATATTCACCATATCCTCAATCATATCAGCAATATCCTCAGTAGCAAGTTGTTTACCCACATCAACCCCAACCCACTCAACAAGCATTGCCTACTCCTCCACCAATAAATCCACCACAATTACAACTTCCATCTAACCCACAACCTCCTAGACCTACTCAAATCCCTGCTCAACCTGTACCAAATCCAAATAACAGAGCAAAGAGACCATCTTACAATGTAGATGAGGGACCCTCATATCCCACATTACCCTTGCAAAATATCAATTTGAGGTCTGGTAAGGTACTTCACAAAGAATCTCCAGCAGTTGAAAAACAAGGAGAAAACGAAGAAAATGAAAATGAAACTCCCATTCAAAGGAAACCAAATGATGACATCAAAAACAAACAAATGCAACTGTTGCATCCACCACCACCTTTTCCAGACAGGTTGGTCCAAACAAAACTTCCCATGTCTATACCACAGTTTGATGTTTTAGATGAGCTAAAGAATGTCTATATAAAAATCCCGCTACAACAAGCCATAAAAGACATTCCCATATATACTAAAGCCATCAAAGAACTGTGCCTTAAAAAGCCTACTAGGAAAAGAGTTGATCCACAAACCATTCATGTTATTAGACATTTAGTTGGCCTTATGACAAACACCATTTCAATGGAAAAGTATGTTGATCCTGGTATTCCCAGAGTCACTACAATCATTAACAACATACATATTCCAAACACCTTAATTGACCTTGGGGCCTCAATAAATGTGACGACTCTTGAAACCATGAAAACACTGCAGCTCACAAACTTGCAGCACACAACAATTGTTCTAGAACTCGCTGATAGGTCTAAAGTGATTCCTGAAGGGATTTTGGAGGACATAATTGTTTCACTGGACTCTTGGGAGTATCCAGTGGACTTTTTAGTTCTTCAGCCAAAATCCAATTTAGGAGGACACCCTACCATCCTTGGTAGACCATGTTTAGCAACTGCTGATGCATTCATAGGATATAGATTGGGTAATATGATCATTTCACGAGGAACTGAAAGAAAACAACTCACTCTTTACCCATCAGCACAATCACCAACAATAGCACACAATTTATGACTCGATGATAAATACAATGATAAGATAGAAGTTCAATATGTTTTCAGCATCAACCAAATCTATGATTTTTAAGAACATAATAATGATGATTTGGTAGAATTGTTCCTTTCTCAACTTGATGTTTCCGAAGAATTCAGGAATGACCAATACCATGATGCAGATGAACTTTTGGCACAAAATTTTCAGGAAACATGCACCATTCATTCTTTGCAAACAACATTTCACAACATTTTTCCTATCCAATCTATCACAAACACACAAAGTAAGACCATAGAGATTAGTCCAGGAAAAACTTTAAATATTGGCACTCACCTAGACTCATCTCAGGAAGAGAAATTGATTCAATTATTGAGAAAATACCAGAGAGCATTTGCTTGGGACTACACCGATATGCACGGAATTCACCCTGAAACATGCACTCACCATATTTATATCGATAGTAATATCAAACCAGTGAGGCAACTGCAAAGACGAATGAACCCCATGCTTCAAGATATTGTTAGAGAGGAATTACAAAAATTGTTGTAAGTCAATTTTATCTATCCTATCTCTTACAGTCAGTGGGTATCCCCATTAGTAGTAGTGCCCAAGAAAAATGGAAAGTGGAGGATTTGTGTTGACTACAGACAATTGAACAAAGCAACCCTCAAAGATTATTTCCCACTACCATTTATTGACCAAGTGCTAGACACATTAGCTGGGAAATCAACATTATCTTTTCTTGATGGTTTCAGTGGCTACAACCAGATCAGGATAGCCTTAGAGGACCAGGACAAAACCACTTTTACTTGTCCTTGGGGCACCTATGCTTATAATGTTTGCCATTTGGACTTTGCAATGCTCCAACTACATTTCAGAGAGCTGTATTAGCTATTTTTGCTGATTTAGTTCATGATTGTGTTGAAGTTTATATGGATGATTTTTCAGTGTATGGTGATTCATTTGAGCATGCATTAACGAATTTTGAAAAAGTTTTGAAGAGATGTATTGAAGCTAATCTGTCCCTGAGCAACGAAAAGTGTTTTATGATGTTAAATGAAGGGATAATATTAGGACACTATATTTCTTCTCAAGGCATTAAAGTTGATCCATAAAAAATCCAGATCATTGTCAATTTGCCAATTCCGAAGACTCAAAAAGAGGTAAGAAGTTTTCTTGGGTATGCAAGCTATTACAGAAGGTTTATTGAACATTTTAGTAGAATAACTTTACCTTTGTTTAAGCTTCTAGCCAAAGATGCACCTTTCAACTGGAATGATAATTGTCAGCAAGCATTTGAAACACTGAAAGAAAAGTTATCAACCACACTAGTCTTAAAAGGACCTAACTGGAACCTACCATTTCACATCTTTACAGATGCATCTGATACTGCAGTAGGTGCCTCATTAGGCCAAAAAGAGGAGTCTTGTCATTATGCCATCTATTTCATTAGTAAAAATCTAACACCTGCATAATTAAACTACACAATCACAGAAAAAGAAATGCTTGCAATCGTACATGCTGTGAATAAATTCCGACATTATATAACTGGTTATGAGGTTTTTGTACATACTGACCATTCTACCATTAAGCATTTAATGAATAAACCAGTAACTAGTGGCAGAGTTACCAGATGATTGCTATTATTATAGGAATTTAACATCACAGTGTTAGATAGACCAGGTAAGGAGAATCAGGTGGCAGATTTTCTTTCTAGACTGCAAAATCAAGGTGAGGTTGTTTCGGTTGAAGATTCTTTTCCAGATGAACATTTATTTGCAATTTCAATAGTGAATCCTTGGTATGCTGACTTGGCCAATTATTTGTCCACAGGAAGAACACCTCCATATTTTAATCCAAAGGAAAAGAAGAGGCTAATCAAACAAAGTGCTCGATACTCATGGGTTAATGACGATTTATTTTACACTGGTTATGATATGATTATTAGACGATGTGTAAGAAATGATGAAATACTTGATATTTTAAAATCTTGCCATGATGAACCGTGTGGTGGGCATTTTGCAGATAAACGAACAACATTCAAGATTCTTAGTCTTGGATACTACTGGCCATCTATTTTTAAGGATTCCAAGAAGTACGTGAAGAGTTGTGATAGCTGTGAAAGAATGGGTAGGCCAACAACTACAGATGAGATGCCACTTCAGCCTCAAGTACACCTAGAGCCATTTGAAAAATGGGCTCTAGATTTCATATGACCCATCAATCACACTTCTAAAGGTAAGAAGTACATCCTAGTATGTACTGATTACGTGACAAAATGGGCTGAAGCCAAAGCACTAGTCCAGGCAACTGAGCAAACAATGGTAAACTTCCTTTTTGAATAAATTTTTGTAAGGTATGGAGTACCAAGGGAGATAGTGACAGATCAAGGTACTCAGTTTACTTCAAAGTTAGTTAAGGATATCACAGAAAAATATCAAATCAAGCACATAATAAGTACACCTTACCATCCACAGGCCAATGGCCAGGTGGAATCCACAAATAAAACATTGGAAGGAATTATCACTAAGACCGTAGCAATGAACATAAAGAATTGTGAAGAGAAGCTCAAAGATGCACTCTGGGCTTATAGAATCATGTGGAAGAATACTACAGGATTTACACCATATCAGTTGGTGTATGGCAAAGAGGTAATGCTTCCTATTTAATTTCAAATACATACTTATAAGATGGCTGCAGATTTAGGATTTGATCTTAATGAAGCACAAGGAAGAATTCAACAGTTGAATCAGCTGGATGAAATGAGGCAACAAGCAGAGGAGACAACACTCCTAATGTAGAAACAAAGGAAGCAATGGCATGATGCACATATCAAGAAGAAACAGTTCAAAGAAGGAGACTGGGCTTTACTCTTTGACTCTAAATTCAGAGATCATAAAGCCAAATTTACCACACAATGGATGGGTCCATATGAAATAGTTAAAATTTATGAGAATGGGTCAGTCAAGCTTATTACCATTGATGGATAAGGTCACCCCTTTCTTGTCAATGGCCATAGGTTGAAACTCTATCATAAGCCCATCACCAAAGAGGATTTTATTCAAACTGTATCTCAGCAAAAGGAGGTTGAGATATTGCAGCCTTCAGCTGTAGTATCTCTACCTTAGTTCATTTCATTTCAATTATATATATATATATATATATATATATATATATATATATATATATATATATATATATATATATATATATATATATATATATATATATATATATATATATATATATATATATATATATATATATATATATATATATATATATATATATATATATATATATATCTATATATATCTATATATATATATATATATATATATCTAATATAATAATATATATATCTATATAAATAAAAAAAAAATTAAAAAAATTAATAATAATGGTTTAGATGTGAAAACCAGACTCTGGCAGAAAACCAATTCTTTGGCTGGTAAGAATTCCTTGCTCTTTTTGTTTCCTGTTGATTCATCGATTCAATAATGACTCGAGGACAAGTCAAAGCTTTGGTGGGGGAGAAGCATCAACATTTTTGTTTTTCTTATCTCTTCCCCTCATTGTAAATTCTCAAAGAGTTTATCTCCTCATTGTAAATTCTCAAAGAGTTTGTTTCATCACTTCAGTATTTCAATAAAGAAGTTGTTTTTTTCTTAGTTCTAATCAGAGGGACCTGTTTAAGCACTATGCAGTGGCACCTGTTCAGAAGACTATGTTACCAGCACCAACATTAGAGGGACCTGTTCAACAAACATCAAAGGGACCTGTTAAAAGACTGCTATCTCAAGCTACTTCAACAAAGCTTCAAAAAAGTTTCACCAGAGTTCAAAGGTTGCTTATCACCGAGGCTCCATCAACACCAAAGATCAAGGAAGCTGCCACACATAATTCTTTTCCAGATTTCAAAGAAGCTGCAAAAACATTCTCCAGATCTCAGAGGGACCTATTGTATCCAAATTCATCTCAAAGGGACCTGCTATGGAAAGCAAAGATTAGTCATATCTGAACAAGAAAGATCAGTCCTACCTATGCATGCCAACTCAACTCTTGATCAACCAATAAAGTGTAATGTATTGTTGTAATTTTTATTTTTAACATTTAAATTCTTAGATTATTTTAGTGTTAAATGTGATGACTATGACTGCTTATGATCAATTTCAAAAACACCCATATATCCATCACCCTTGTCATATTCCTAATTCTTATCATTTCCCAACACTCTAGCCTATCCCCATACTCCTCCTACGATTTTTAAATCTTCTATTATACCACCCTCCCAGCCTTGTTATTAACTCCTCATCGACAATCAAACCTTACTATCGGTCCAACATCTACCTATTCAGCCAAGTACCAATGAGCAAGGGACAGGTGGTGAACTATTGGAAAGCCAAATGTTACACGATTTCATTCATTGTTTTTGAATCGGCCAAGTTATAACATGATCGTTCAACCAAGTCGACTCATGTAAACAACTATCCGTTATCATACTCCAATACTCCATACATGCTTGCGACGTTCTCATGATGGTACTCATATAACCCAGTACAAATACTCCTCTGTAATTGAAATATGAATATGCTCTGTTATTATCATTATAGTGAATTGGGTCAAGTTGGTTGTTAAAGTTCAATTTCATTCTCAGTTGTAAAAAGGGCATTCCATACTAGTAATTTCAGCGTTGTGATTTCAAAACAAGGCCGAGAACAACAAGTGCTATGGAAGGAGCATAGTAATTGGGCTCACGAGTTTCCACCTCCGCCATAATTCAAGAGCATTCATCCAGTCACTGCCTAAGCCATTGAAGGAGCTAACCTCGAGAACATAGGGCGCTACCAGGTCGGTTGTGTGAAGCGAAAAACAAAGGTAACAAACCAAAAGACCCTTGTTAAATTATTAAGCATAAACGAAGAGGGTTAGAGCAGGAGTTTCTCTGTCAAAATGACTAATAGAGTAGAGCCAAACACATTTGATAGTTCTCAGTACCATGATGACTGTATTGCAATTTTAAGAGAAAAACAATGGCTACCCTTCTTGGAGAAGTTTAATGGGAGCAATGAGGAACTAACTAAACAGTTTGCCTTTACATTTAATGGAGAGAAAGCATTGATAGGCAACTTCTCATTTAGGATTTCAGAAGACACCATAACACAATCCTTGGGGATCAGCCCAGAAGGAGAAAAATACTTCAAAACAAAACAATTCAAGGAAAAATCATGGACCCAATTCATTTGTAGGTCGAGGGTTTCATCTGTTAACTGGAAGAAGGGTGTCCCTAAGAGCTGGCTGATGCATCCATGGGACGAAATGGTGTATATCATTCAGAAATTTGTTACGTGTGAGGGTCGTTACAACATAGTCTATTTATACCACATCAAACTCCTGTTACATTTAAAAGGGAAGTGCACCATTAGTTTACCATATGTCCTCTTGCAGAGCTTGACCAAGATGTAAAAAACTATCCAAAAGCAAAAGGGTAATGAGGACAAAAGCTTGTATCATTTCAGGTTAATTAAAATTCTCATTGAATTTGAAGTGCAGAAAAGGGGAAAGACATGGAAGGAATTTTTGGTTGCCAATCAAATCAAAGATGGAGAGGATGAACAAGAACAGTAAGAGCACTCAGGATTTATGCTTGACATTGATGAAGAAATTCCTGTGCACAAGTCAAGCAATGTCCCTCCACCCAGTAGTAGTGTGAGGACGAGAAAGATGAGACAAGAAGCTACCCAGAAAATTGAGCAAGATAAAAATTTTACTACCTATACAAGAAGATCTAGGAGAGTGCAAAAGACCCAGCCACAAGAAGATCAACCAGAATCAAATGCACATGCACCAATGGACATCGAGAGCAGTGCTCATTCACAACATGGACCAGAAGTCGAAATGGAAGTTGAGAGCAACAACAGGCAAGGAAAAGAGTCACCACCTGCAATTCAGAAACAAAGGAGGCTGGAAAAACAAATTGAAAAGTTAAAAGAAGAACTGATGGAGGCCAACATGCTAGAGAAAATCATTAAGAGGGAGAATGAAATGTGGAGAACTCAGAGTAAGAAAACCCAGCAGAAGAATGAGAAGCTTAAGGAGCAAATCAAAGAGCTCAAGGCTGAACAAACTGACATTTGCAAGTGGGCAACCAAATGGTATACTCAAAAGAAAGCCCTTAAGGAGAAATACAAGAATTTAAAACAGGAGCTCCACATTCAGAAAGATGCCCAAGCTCAGAAGAACATAGATGCATTGTTAAAAGCAGCAGAGGTACAGGTAGGAACAGAGTATAGAGGTAGCACATTAGGATTAGCATGAGGACATGCTAAGTCATTGAGCTTGGGGGAGATGTTGGTACCATTCCATTACCATCTTTTTCTTCTAGAAACACCATCATTTGTCTATCTTTTTCCTCCATAGACCCCTTATATCCATCAAAATTGATTAATTAATAGCATTATAGTTGTTAGTTTACATTAAAGTTAATTTATGAATTTTTATGTTAGAAATTAGGAATTTTCAACAAAAAGATTACAGGAAGTCATAACATCCTGTAAATGGTTTATGATCTGACACGTGGCATGATAGGCAAGCCAAAGCAATGGATAGGAACGAGACCTGGAATGTACATGCATGGTGAAAAATTGATTCTACAACAAATCAAAAGCTCCTGGTTATGCGGTCAATGCTGGTCAAACCCCAGCCTTTTGGTTACAAAGGCAACAAAAAGCCATGGTTTCCCAAACCGGTTTCATTTTGTTTTGGAGATCGGCTTAGATTAGAAAAGACCAAAAATCACTCTTTTGTAAAAGCAGAAACATCTACTTAATGAATGTACATTCGATTTAGATAGGGACAGGGAGATAAAGACTGTGTATTG
Organism: Pinus taeda; assembly: GCA_000404065.3. Classification (NCBI taxonomy): domain Eukaryota; kingdom Viridiplantae; phylum Streptophyta; class Pinopsida; order Pinales; family Pinaceae; genus Pinus; species Pinus taeda. Next base: position 134,506 of record APFE030156626.1, read on the forward strand.
TTTTGTTTCAAGGATAATTTTGATTACGGTTATTATCTCTGTGTATTGTTCCAGAACAGAACTCTTGTATGTGATTGCAATCTTCAGAACTTAATTACATTTACCGTGTTATTCCAATAGCGTTTATGCGTTAATACTCTCGTTGCTTGAGGTTACTTCAGTGTGCCATTGAAGCGTGGACGGGCCCTGCGTGGATTGGTATACTGTTAATTTCATTTACATAGCGTTTTTGAATTTGAGTAGTGTGCATAGTGTTTAGTGTTATTTCCATGTTTATGATTTTGTCGGTTTGATTAGAAATTCCTACAAATAGTATTTATGGTGATAGCTTGAAGATTTTATCGTTAGATCATTGAACCACATCTTGTAAGAGATTTGATCCATTGTTAGATTTTAAAGCATCTCCATAGACTCTGTTTTTATGCATTTAAAATTCAGTGTGCTTTTGATTTTTCATGAATGCTTAAGTGTTAACTAGACAGAGCTTTTGTGCATAGCATTCTTGTAAGAGGATTAAAATCTCAGTCTAGTAATACGCTGTACCTTTAGGATAGTTAGATAAATTAGGTGATCTGAGTGTTAAGGTGAGAGGAAACATATCTTAACCTCCTATAAAGGAGTACTATAGCCTATTACAATAAACACTTAGTTAGGAATCCTTTATGTCTATAGACTTTAGACACGTGCCTCGAAGTTTACTTACCTTGGTTGATAATAAATCTAGTCTAATCTAGCACCCTAGATTGGCCACTACAGTACACCTACAAGCTTATTAAAATCAACTCTTCTCATAATTCCTTACATATTTTAATTATATTTTGCTTAATGAGATGAGTAAAAGTAAGATGTTATGTCTAGTGGTCTAATGTGCATTGATTGCAGTTTTTTGAGAAAAAATCATGAACTTTTTGGCTAATTAAGGGCAGAAACTCAAATGAGACAAGGAGGAGAGATTGTAGGAGACAGATCCTCCTCATTTAATCCTCACCCATTCGAATATTCCTCCATGAAATCACATTAGCTTGGAGTTGCAAGCAATCGAGTCATGAAGATCATGGGCAATCGAGCTAGTGACAGTTAAGAGCTAGCTAATCTTGACTTTGGGAACCAAGCCTCCCTATATTTAAGGAAGTCAATAGAGAATTTAGTTGTATAAATAAGGAGGCCTAGAGCCTCATTAGGATTCAGATTTTTTATGCAAGAGCACTAAGCATTTTCGAGTTCAAGACTTGTGGAAGACATTGTTATGTAATTTTTCTGCTATCATAATGAGAATGAGCATTTCCTTGATCTAGTATTGAGTTGAATGAGAGGGCTAAAGCTCTTGGGTTAGGGCCCAAACCTAGCAACAAAGGCTCCTCTTCTTGTACTTGTATGCTTAGTTGATTTCATAGATTAATGGTTGAATTGGTTTTAGCATTATTTCATTGCAAGTAGTTGTGAATTTGATTAGTTTGCTTCCATTTGTGCATTACTTTGACAGTAGCTTAGAAAGATAACGGAATACCAAAAATATGTTAGCAAATGGATTTGGTCTCACTCCTCCGTTTAGGGACCATGGTTTGAGGAAAGAACTCCTATGCAGCCCCAAAAAGACAGAATTATGATTTCTTTTGGAATTTAGGGTTTTATGCTATTTAGGCCAACATCTTTTTAGTTTTCATGAATAGGATTCAATTTTCATTTCTGATATCTTCAGCCTTGTACTAGATCTCATAGTGTTTCACATTATTCTGCTAGTATTTCCATGCATGAACTAGGCAACTAGATAATGAAATTATGTTTTCTTTAGTTGATTGAAAATATTTATTGTTTGACATGATTCATGGATAAATGCTAGTGATTGATGCAGTCTATGAGTTTCAATAGTGTAGGGAGATCTCATGGTCAGCAACCCCAACCTAACCTCATCCATCCATGATCACCAAAAGCCACTAAGTCCTTCAACCAACTCATCATTCCAGAAGAACAACTTTCTAGGTTTTGTTAAGCAAATCCAACCATCTTATAAACTCCGTTTTGAGCTCTAAAGAAGTCTTAGTCACTCCCTTGACTTATTTATTCCACCATTCACCTTCCATAATCCCTACACCACCTTCCAAATCACTCCTATTTCTCTCGGTTGGATCCTGTAGGAATACAAGGGATCTTGTAGGAGCATTAGGACATCGTGTAGGAAGCATTAGGACATCTTGTAAGATGACCTGTAGTGGCCTGTTTTGAGGCTGAATTGTGGAAAAAGCATCTAGGAAGACAGGAGAAGACTGCAACTTGCCTCCCAAGCCATCTGACCTTTCACCACCATCTCTAACCCACTTGCCACATCACCAAGAGGATTTAGAATTCATATTTTTCACACAAAAAAAATGACAAAAAGGAAAAAAGAGTTATTGTGTTCATTTACATGCATAACAGTAGAGTGTTTGGTTATTTCAGATTGCATGCCTAGGATAGTAGGATTATGCACATGTTAACTTGGCATTCTTTTGAAGCAAAGACTCTTAGCAATTATTTAGATGAGTGGCGTGTTTAAGCATTTGATTTTAGTCTTTCCTTACTACAGTAGACAATATTTTAGTTAGTGCAAATTCCCTCTTTCCTCATTGGTAATAAAGCTTCTTCTAAATCAATATAAGGTTGGTTTGAGAAACCAAGTGGTTTATCACCAGCCTAGCGGTGACAAAGAGTGGACCCATCGCATCTGCTTGTGTATATAACACTGTCACCTCCAAGTTTGCACGAACCCCCGGGTTGATAAAGTAAAGTTGGTAGCCCCAGGGGTTGCAGCATTCTTGCTGCAATACTGGTGATCATCAATGATTCTTTACGAATCTCAGATAAGTATGAGACCCCTATGTTTAGATTTATTGTTATGACTTGTAGATTGCATAATTGTGACATGTTTTATGAAATGTCTGTCATGGCTAGCAGGGTTTTAGTCAAGTCATTGATCAAGTGTTTGCATTAGTACCTTCATTTTAATGTTATTTATCATTTCTGAAAGTTTCATGAAGTTCTGGGCAGTGGCTTGAGTCCTGGCCCTAAAAAAGTGGCATAAAATTTGGGGTCACTAGCTTAGAACTAGCTAAAAAAGTCCACAATCGCTGACATGCCCTTGCTATGGGAGCGACGGAAAGGCATCAGTCACATGCATCCATTGTTATGGGAACACCTGGTGGTCCATGTTAGTAAAATGTCATGTTGTCTTAGGGGTTGATCACCTGGAAAGGTTGGTTGGCTCCTGGAGGTTTCGTAGCATGTGTGAAAAGTCATATTGGTTTGGTTTGGTCGGTTCCACTTCCTTAACTGTACATGGGGAGTTGAATCACATCATAATAGCCTCTTGTCACATGTTTACCCCAACGAACTGATTAACTTGGGTAAATGTGGGAGGAGGTGGTTATAAAGTGGTATTAGAGCATGGTTCACCCCTTGGACTGGATGGGCGGTGTGTCGGTCATGCATTTATGTCGGTTTCATATATGTGTTCTTTATGCTTGTGGTCTATGTGCTTATTCTGTATGCATGGCATTGGTTATGATTTCAGTGGTGTCACCATGTGAAAGTTGATGGTGTGTTGTTAGATGTGGTTTTCATGAGTATATGTCAATTATGCATTAGTTATGCATGTCAGTGCTTATATATTGTTGTGTATACATTGACATGGTTATAGTTGTCATGCATGAGGTCATGGTATGTGCTTGGTGTGGTTATGCATTGATGACTGAATAATGGTTGAAATGATGATTAAATGTGGATATGATTATGTTTATATATGTATTGCGCTATTATGGTTGGTCTTGTAGATGAGATATCCTCCCCTGAACTAATCTGAGGTACATTGGTTTGCTTATAATTTGGTTTATATGACATGATATACCTTGTAGGAATATAAGATCAAATATGGCTAACAATATGGTAGACTATAGCTCACGAGATTCTCCCTATAGATCAGATGAGCAACACGGTGAGGGATATTCTCCTAACATAGCAAACACTCTGAGAAGTTTGAATGTAGAAATGAGAAGTTGAAAATAAGATAATGAACGAATCATTCAATCATGAGAGAGAATTGCTAGGGCACAAGAGAAACAAGCAAAGGTAAATGCGGTGATTCTTCAGAGCTTGTTAGTTTTATAGAGATAGGGATCGCTTAGAGTAAATCATGGGAAAGAGGATAAGAATAATGGAGCATATGGTAGAAGGTCACATGGTGGACACAGGTTGGATAGATATGATGCAATCAGATATGGCAGATTCTTGGATACACCTGACAGACAAGGAAATGGACATGGGCATTATTCTAATTCTGGTTCAAACAGGTATCCTGGTCATCATCATTATCATCCTTATAGGAGGAGTTACAAGGGATATTTTCCAGATGAGTTCAAGAAAGAAAAGCCACCCACATTTGATGGGGAAATGAAGAAATCATAGAATGCAGAAGCATGGTTGCTTGGTATGAATAAGTTATTCATATTGAAAGATTACTCAAAAAACATGAAGGCCAGGATAACGACATTCAGTCTTAAAGGTACAAAAAATATTTTGTGGGAAGATGTAAAGACTGTTAGAGGTGTTTATGAAGAAGAGTTGACTTGGAATGACTTTGAGAGACTATTAAGGAATAACTACCTATCAGAGAGTTATTATGACGACAGGGCAAAGGAATTTTATGCACTGAAGATGGGATCTATGACCGATGAGGAGTATCATAGCAGATTCTTGGAGTTATTGAGATATGTGCCTTACCTCAAGGAGGAGAAGGGAAAGATTCATAGATTCATCAGTGGGTAGTTAGTAGCGTTCAAGGACAAGATTGAGCTTGATGAGCCTAAATTGTTAGAGGAAGCCATCGGAAAGGCAAAGCATTGTTTTGAGCAATCAAAGCAAAGATATGAGACTAAGCCGGACTTGAAAGGTAATGTAAAGAATAAAGGAAAATGGGACAAGAAGCAAACAAGACCTCAAGATACAAGTAACAAAGAGAATGCAACCCCACATAAGAAGTTCAATGCATCTAATAGAGGACATGGATTTCAGTCTAAGGAGTGGAACAAGGGTAATGGTTGGAAGCCTTTGCAATGTTGGACTTGTGGAGGAGAGCATTGCCAGAGGGATTGTCCACAACATTAGGGTGGTGGACCACAAATCTATAGTGCCCAGGAGACACAAATAGTGGAAGATGTTGGACGAAGTATTCCATGGATTTATGTAGCATTGGAGAACAAGTAGGTAGATCACCAGGCGCCTATTATCAAGATGGACGATAAGCTTTGTGAACAAGTTGTTACTATTTTGATTGACCCTCGACCTAATTATAGTTATGTTAAACCTAACTTGGTGGATAAGTGTGGTTTGAATAAAGAAGGACATGCCGAATCTTGGTCAGTGTAATTGGCTACAGGTACAAAGAACAGAGTTCATCATTGGGTAATATCTTGTGCATTTGAGTTGAATGGTATGCCTACATGATCACATTTGAATGTATTGTCGTTGAGATCATATAATATGTTTTTGGGTATGGACTGGTTGTATCTTCATAGAATCAATGTGGATTGTTGTGACAAGGCTATTAAGTACTTGGGATGATAATGGGGAACAAAGAGTCTTGTAGGGTAAGAAGAAGGCAACATCAATTAGAATAGTGACATCGATGCAGGCAAAGCGCGGTCGTAGGAAAGGGTGTGTTATTTGCAATTCATATTTCTAGTGACAAAGGTAAGGAAGTCGAGGATGAATATGTCTTGAGTAGCTACCCAGTTCTACAGTAGTTTCAGGATGTATTTCTAGCATAGATTTTAGGGTTGTCACCTCACGGGGAAGTATACTTTTATATTGAGTTGGTACAAGGGGTAGCGCCAGTATCAAAGGCACCTTACAGGATGAGCACACCATCATGTACACATTAAAGAAAAGGACATCTACAATATTGCTCTCTGAACCAGGTATGGGCATTATGAGTTTGTTGTAGTTCCATTTGGTTTGACAAATTCTCCAGCTACTTTTATGTGCTTGATGAATAGTGTGTTGCATCCTTATTTGGACAAGTTTATTATTGTATTCATTGATGATATATTCGTATATTCTAAGAGTGAGGCAGAACATGTCAAACATTTAGTAGTAGCATTGAGATTGCTGAGAGGGCATCAATTGTATGCTAGGATCAGTAAATGCAGTTTATTTAAGACAAAGGTACATTACTTGGGACATGTGGTTTCCAAGGAAGCATAGTAGCGGATCCCGAAAAGATAAGGGCTATCATGGAGTGGGAAACTCATATGAATGTGGATAAGGTAAGATCATTCATGGGGTTGGTAGGTTATTATAGGAGGTTCATCAAGAAATTCTCACACATTGTTTATTTTATTACATTGTTGCAAAGGAAAGGTAAGAAATTTTAATGGACAGAGGAATGTGTAGCTAGTTTTGAGCAGTTGAAGCAATTGTTGAACAATGCTCCAGTTTTAAAGATTGTGGATCTGGATAAAGAGTTTGTGGTATGTAAAATGCTTGCAAGAGAGGGCTTGGTGGAGTCCTTATGCATGAAGGACAAGTGGTATGTTATGAGTCACAGAAACTGAATGAGCAGGAGCAAACTTATCTGACACATTATCTTGAGTTAGCAGTGATCATCCATGCTTTGAAGATGTGGAGGCACTACTTCTTGGCAGGCAATTCATCTTGATGAGTGATCACAATGGATTGCGATATCTATTTGACCAACCGAATCTGAATTCCAAGCAAGCTAGATGGTTGGCCATAATCAGTGAGTTCGACTTTGGGATTAGGTACATTAAAGGTAAAGAGAGTAGGGTTGCAGATGCTCTTAACAGGCAGATACATATAAATCACATAACATTTATTAGTTATTATGGGACAAATTTATAGGATCAGATCTTGTAGGCAGGATAGTAGGATGACAAGTATATGGAGCTATTCATGGTGTTGGACCTACCAATATTCAGGGGATCTCCCAGGTATGAAGTCCCAACTAGACCTCACACTGTTTGGTGTAGGAGTCCCATATAGTACGATGGTTTTATTTCCATTATCTTAAAGATATGCCTTAGCTCTTGCTTGTTAGCACATGAGTGGAGTTTACTTTGTCTTTGAATAATGAGGTTCGCGTGCCTGGTGAGTGCTTAGTGCCGCTTGTTTCAAAGTCCTTTCACTGCAGAGGGAGAGGGTGGAAGTGAGTCTCAGGTTGAAAGGGAATAGTCCCAAATCTACTAGAGACACACAAAATAACAGGACACGCACAACATCCGACGAATTAGTCCACACAGATGTGGCATTCACAAACACAAGGTGAATAGATAACACACACAACACCAATCGAATAATCCACATGAGTGCGACGAGTGTTATAACAAGTTTACAAGAATGAATTTGTCGAGTGTCTTGTGGGATAGCCCACACGGGCAAGAAAACATTAGCAACTGATATAACATATTTCCAATAGCATATGTACTAAAACAACCGAAATAGTTAAACTGTCTTAATAAAGGTTAAAGAAACATGCATTACAATCGTCCAAAGAATAGTCTTACAAATGAATACAATACATGTGTGAAAAAGTGTTGGCCTGTTAATAGGCTTCTGAATTAAGCGAAAGTTCCAATAAACATATGTACACCATTACATCACTAACACTGATAGCGGGGTGTTGGAACCACTGTTCGCTCCTCAAAAAAAGATTACAGACTCTCATGGCTATGTGGGAGGAGCCAAGGTGAAAAAGTATTTTGCATGTACAAATGAGAGGTATTTATAGCCAAGGGTAAAATTTCCCCTTGTGACTGTTCGAATTCCCTCATGAATGTTTGACTTACATGACTCTTCAAATTTACATGTGGGTCTCTTGGGCTTCCAAGTTACATTACATTGGTTCAACAGTGTGGCCCATAATAGTGATGTGGCCGAGATGAGTCATGAAATGTCTCGACACGACAAAGTGGGTATGTTCATGTTGGTGGTGGTGTGCATGTCAAGATGTAGTGATGTTGAGTGATGGATGTGCTCTTAGTGTATCATAGCTTCACCTGCATGGCAAGGTGTGTAGAGTCTTTGATGGTCTTGATGTTCACTTGATGTTGCATGTGCATGTCTCTCCTTCACTTGTACTTTGGCATGCTCCATGTGTTCGTCCATTTGCAGACAAGTCTCCTTGCATGCGCTCCTTGTTCATCTCGTTCATCATCGTGCCATGTCTCATCTATGTACTTGTATCTGCAGTCAATCATGATGAGATGACATCAAATCCAAAAATCTCCTAGTCTATGATGATGCATTTTCTTTTGCTTTCAGACGTAGGTGACCGAGGGAGAGGACAAGGCTCTGAAACTGTGCAAGGCACATTTAAATCCGGGATGCGGGCTCTAGGCACTATCCATGAAAATTGTGCATAGGTCACTGGGAGGCTGAGATGGGCAATATGGGTCAGCAGTGACTATTCGTGGGATTCGGCTCGGCTGGAGGGAATATTTGCGCAATTTTTTCAGGGAGATAGTGCAGGCAGCGAAAGGGAGATTGGCAGTGAAAACTACGCAATTTCTTCGGGGAGATGGTAGCAGGTTGCGAGAGGTTGTCGGTAAAAACTGCGCAGATCTGGGAGGCTGGCCTGCTTGACATCCCTATGTAGTTTCTAAGTTGAGTGGGCTGCTAGGAAGTTGGGAGACTGCTCATGAAAACTACGTAGTTTTCAGGAGGAGCAACAAGCCAGATGACAGGGTGACTAGCTGGAAAAACTGCCCAATTTTTTAGGGCAGTGTAGTGACAAGTAGCGGGTGTCTATCTGGCATGTCTGTGAAATTTCTCCAGTCAGTAGAAGCAGGCATGCTTGGTAGCTTTTGCACAATTTTTTGGAGGAGTGAGGCTCGGGGTCACTGCCCGGTCAAACTCTTTGGTTGACTAGTTGGAGGCTTGATGGATCTTGCTTGCGGGTAGTGCATATTGAGATGGCTTATTGAGAAACTTCTACGATGTTCTAGGTGATAGTTAGTCGGGTCGACTCAATGATTATGCAATGCAGACTATGTGGGAGGCAACCTCAAGCTCTGTGCAATTCTGGGCAGCAATACATGATCAATAAGGGTTGAGATTGCGCAGTGCAGGTCAGTAAAGGTCCGACTACTGGAGGGTGGTCCAATCGATAGAGTTTCGACAAAATGACTAAGTGTGTGAATGAGTGGCTTCGTACATGTATGACCTTGCGAACACACACTCAACATGACTTGTTGACAAGACACCTCGAACCATCAAGACAACATGCACTCAGTTTCACTGCTTGACGGGTGCGAGTGACAAGCGTGACACTTGCGATAGACAATTGAATGACCGTGATGACACTTGTGCGACAATACTTACAACATCGTATGTGGGTGCGATAGATTTTTACATAGCGAACACAAATCAAACACAACCTTCAACATCACTAGGACGAGGTTTCAAGCATGACATAGCAATCAACATGCCAAAGATGGCAGTTGGCCGAACAAGTGAAAAGGAAGCAAGACATGTAGAAGAAACACATAAATTGACTTTTCATGTTTGCACACATGCACGTTGTTGAGGACAAGATGATATGACAATGACAATAAGTATATAAACTCAACAAAGAGGTGTACTTCGAAAGGTGTTCTTTACTTACCATACTTACCCTCAAGATGATCATGCATCCGATAGAGTTTGCATGTTGTCTTTATATTTTACATTACTTGGTTCCTTGGTCCTTCTCCTCAACTCCTTGGGAGTGATATCATCATGTCACCTTTTGTTATAGTCATTGAGTGGTAGATCTGTGCAGTTTCAGCGAATAATGGCTGCTGCTGGAATGAGGCCCTGGGAGGCTCGTTTGTGTAGTTTCTGCATGCAAGACAGATAGGGCAGCCTGGACAACATTACATAATTTTGAGGCACAAGGCATTGTCGGGGGATGGGGGTATCTGCTGAACAGTGTCCCAAGACACAAGAAGAGGAAGAGGACATGTCCCGTGTTCCATATGCAAGTGCAGTCGGTAGCTTGATGTATGCAATGGTCTGTACTAGACCAAACATTGCACATGCAGTGGGAGTATTGAGCAGGTTTATGTCAAAACCAGGGAAGGAGCACTAGACATCAATGAAGTGGGTTTTCAGATATTTGCATGGCACTAGTGATTATGGTTTGTGCTACCAAGGAAGACTAGGATTGGACAAAATGTTGGATATTCGTGGCTTTGTTGACGCAGACTGGGCTGGAGATCTAGATCAGAGAAGATCTACAAGTGGGTATATGTTTAAGCTATTTGTAGGTGCAATCAGTTGGATGAGTAAGAAACAATATGTAGTGGCACTATCAACTACAGAGGCAGAATACATGGCAGCCACTCATGCAAGCAAGGAAGCAGTTTGGCTACAGAGATTGTGTTCAAGTATGAGGTTAGTACAGGGAGCTATAAGGATAGACTGTGACAGCCAAAGTGCAATTTTCTTGGCAAAGAACCCTGCTTATCATTCAAAGACAAAGCACATTGATGTT
>APFE030156626.1:145037-159185 GCA_000404065.3 Pinus taeda
TGTAGTGGCACTATCAACTACAGAGGCAGAATACATGGCAGCCACTCATGCAAGCAAGGAAGCAGTTTGGCTACAGAGATTGTGTTCAAGTATGGGGTTAGTACAGGGAGTTATAAGGATAGGCTGTGATAGCCAAAGTGTAATTTTCTTGGCAAAGAACCCTGCCTATCATTCAAAGACAAAGCACAATGATGTTCAATATCACTTTGTGAGGGATATGATAGAAGAAAAAAGGTGTTGCTGGTAAAGGTGGACACTTTGAAGAATACTGCAGATGCATTGACAAAATATGTGAGCTCTGAGAAGTTCTCTTGGTGTAGAGAAACAATGGGCATTGTAGGGTTGGATAAATGATTAAGCTCTCTTGTGGCCCCCTATGGAAAGAAAACAACAAGTGGGAGAATGTTGGGTTGTGTTATATTATTTCCATGACTAGCCCACGTAGTTAACCGAGGGTTAGAGAGGGGGAGGTTATAGGGGGTTTGAGGTGTACCCATAACTGCACTTTATGGGGTCCGGGGTAGCGCCTCGGAAAATTTTGGTTTTGGAACCTATGTTAGGTTGGGCGGACCCACCTATGGTTTTGTGCATGATTTTCGCACATTTGTTTGGACGCGATGGTTTTCGGTCCATGGTTTTGGATGCTTCAGCATGTATACATATGTATTATAACATTGAATGGAACATAATGAAAAATCAAGCTAGTAGTCCCAGTTTTGGGATCCAAGGGAAATCTCTGTGTATATGTGTTTTATGTATTATTCTCTCGCATTGTTTATTTTCTGTGTTCTAGAATTCGTATGCAGGTAATTTCTGTACGGGGTTAAAACCTACAACAATGGTTTGGTTTGGTCAGTTTCACTTCCTTAAATATACATGGGGAGATGAATCACATGATAGTATCCTCTCGTCACATGTTTACCCCAACAAACCGGTTAACTTGGTTAGATGTGGGAGGATGTAGTTACAATTTCACTATAATTTCAGATATATCTATTGTGGAAATTAAGGTTTGTGATTGTTCCTTAAATCAGATTCAAATGATTTATCTCGATGTTTTTGTTATAATGTTTTTTTAGGAATATTCAAGTCATGAAATTTTTCTTTGATTAAGGAGACATTTGAGGTACGTATGATAAAAAAATTATATTTTGGCTCCCTATAAAATCAGAGATATACCTCATGGAAGTTAGGGTTTTTGAATGGTCTTGAAATCAATTTCAAACAAGTGATCTTGGAAATTTTGCATTATAATTCTTCTAGAAAGATTCAAATTATGCAATTTTGAGAATAATGAGAAGCCATCACCAAGTATGGTTGGTAAAAAATTTAGATTTTAGTTCAATATAATTTTGGAGATATACCCATGGAAGTTAGGGTTGGTGAATGGTCTTGAATCTAGTCTTGAAAAATCCATCTTACTAGATTCACTGTAACTTGTTCACAAAAGTGTTTAAGGCCGTGAATTTTTCAGGGACTTGAGGAGATATGTTGAAGTGCCTTTCATAAAAAATTCAAAATTATATTAAAAAATATTGGTTACATGGCATGTTGTACATTTTCAATCTTGGGGAGGGACCTAAAAAAACAAGTATTGGGAAAGTTATCATAACTTTCACTTGATAAATTAAATTTTGATCAAACATGTGGAATTATAGATAAGAAATATGAGGGTACTACATGTCAAAATTTCATACTCAAAAGGAACAAAATTACAGAGATGCACTAGAATTAAGGTCGACAAGAAGGATAAACTCCAAAGTAAGGTTTTACAAGGTATGTTAACTTAAAACTATCATAACTTTTAATTGGTAGGTCTGATTGAGGTGATTCAAAAACTGTTGGAAAGAAAAAGCATATAAGAGTACAACTGGAAATGATTACAATCATTTTAGATTATTATCGATTATATATTAAGGTTGTGAGTTGAGGGCTAAGATTTGAAATCATGTAAGAAACAAAAATAACTAAATTCAATGCCATGGAATGGTTAGAAGAAAAAAAAATATTTTCATGGCAATGCATGGCAACTTTTACTTTCAGAGGTGAAGTTTCTAAATGTTGGGAAAGCCTTTATCAAGATACTATATTAAACATCGCATACGAGGAATGGGAAGATTTTTTCTCAAAAAATTGGGTCAAGGACTAAAAAATGAAAGTGATGCATAAAATTCAAGATGAATTAAATGAATCTAAAGAAGAAATTAAGAAAAAGGGTTATAAGCTATATAAGATATAAAACCTTAATGAATCAATATTGAACAATTAAAGTTGGAAAAAATAGCAAGGGGAATTGGACAAGGGATTATTCAAGGGAAGAAATGAAAAAGAAAGATGAAGAAATATGTAGATTACAAAATTATAATAAAATAACTATTAAATCATGTGAAGAGATTGAAAGAAGAAAATAAGCATCGTTAGAGTCAAGAAGAAGCAAGGATATTAGATGAAGAGACTACCAAAAGACTTGAAGAGGAAATTTGAAAGAAGATTGAAGAGGCCCTAAACACGAGTGAGGTAAAATCAAAATTGTAGTCTAGAATTGAAGAAGGGCATTAGAATTTGATAGACCAGGTCACATTGCAACTTCAATAAGAGAAAAAAGACAAGATTCAAGAATGTCTCTAGAATATATTTGAAGAATTCAAACTCCATCTAGAGGATGTGCATGTCAAATATGACAATATTACCTCCAATCTAGAGTAATCAAAGGCTAGGAAAAGAGGATAGAGGGTGCTATTATCTCTTAAAAGAAGATAGATGAAATAGATATGCAAAGTGAAGGAAATACATCAAATATGAAACCATATCAACATCCTCATTATCAAGAAAGATTTCAAGGAAGACAAGAATATCAATATCAACATTATCAAGGAAGATGAGAAGATCCATATGAACATTAGCAAATAAGAAGATGAAATACTCATTAATATTCAACAAAGAGGTCATTGGATCATTATTCAATGACATATAATCAAATGCCAACAACTACTACAAATTGAAGAAGTCACAACGATACTACATGGAGTCAAAGGAAATAAATGTATGCATCAACCAACCATCAAGGGCTATTATCGAAAAAAAATTGAGTTTGGGTGGACGAATCATAATAATTGGCAAGAAGAATCCATGAATATAAGGAAATCCTATTATTTGGTTTCATCACATGTAACATCATTAACTACAAAGATTTTGAGGACAAAGATTTTTGAAGGAGGGTACTACGCTATGACCATAAGTGGGGCCTATATTGGATTAAATATATATGGTAGGACAGTGGGGGGGCATATATGGATTTAAATGTGCATGTAATATGAAAGTGTATATGAATAGGGTTGGCCTAATAATGAAGGGACCACATGGATAATATGTGAATAGGTATATATAGAGATCATATATTATTGAGGATAGGGATTTGGATATATGAACGTAATTGGTATTTGGAGGAGGTTCTCCTATTATTTAAGAGGTTGATGTGTAATTTATCTTTATTATCTATATTGGAGATGTGCTCCGTGCTCACATTTTTGAACATGGTGTGTACTTCTAGATTCTTATGTCTTTGGATCATAACAATTGAACTATCACGGGTTACTATGTGTCCATTAAGTAAACAATCCTGGCAATTATGTGTGGGGTTACTAGGAATCCAGTTGCGATGGGAAGGTCCTTCAATTGAAGAAGCCTAGAGAAGTTTTCTAGGGACTCTTCATCACAAGCTTGTCAAAACTCTCCTGCTCATTATCAACTGGGGTATATGGCTGGCAAGAAACAAGGCAATATTGCAAGAAAAGAATTCCAATCCGGATAGAGTTGTTGTTGAATCCTTGGCAGTCTTGAGCCATTTTCTGTAGATGAAGGTAGAAACGAATCCTATGGTAGTGGTAGCTAAAGCTCTAGATTCAAGCAGGCTTTGGGGTTTTTTGGATGGAGCCTCTTTAAATGAAGGTCAAAAGAGTTGTGGAGCATTTGTTTTACACTTGTTAGAATCACATATCTTCGAGGTCAAGTTGGATTTAGGGGAAGGTTCAAATAATAGGGCGAACTTATTAGATTGAAAACGTGATCGAGATCTTTTACTTCAAGGATGCATACAAAATTGCATTTAAAAGAGCTTGTAACCAAGTAACATAAACACATGAAAAGAAGATGAAATAAAAAACAACCATGAGATCAAAGGCACAAGATGATTTGATTACGAAGTTCATGCAACGTGGGCTACATCACCAGGCCCTGCTAAATGTGGGGAGGCCTATTCTATTAAATGGCAGCAAAAATCAAATTACAATCAATTACATAAATGACCCTTATTGTAGAAATTCCCACTGTAGATCAACATATTATGTAATGTATTAAAGAAAAGTACAAGATCTACTTCTACAACAAACTTTGCGGAACCTTAATCGAATATGAGAAAGATCAATGAGAACACATATAATTGTGAATGAGAAATCAATCACACATAACACAAAAGAAATAACCTGGGGAAAGCCTCAGCCTAAAACCCCAATCTCGATATTATCATGCAAGTGGAAATGTGTTTGAGTTACAAAAAGAATAAGCTCTCAAGCTATCCTGCTCTCTCTGCAATCAAACAATGCTGCTCATAGACAATCAAAGGCTTCTCCAAACCTTCTCCTCTGCCGTCCAAGCCTCCTATTTCCTTGCATAGTTTTCCTTGGGGTCTAGTGCTACCACCTGTGTGAATTGGCCTCTTCACACACTCACTAACCTCTCATCTAACTGCGCAATCCTGAAGGAGATAATTCCTTCTGCATGGATGAGTTTCCTATATAGGAAAATTCCTCCAACTGATAGTACACTGTCCCTTCCTTTAATCTCAACTGGTTCTCTATTTGAACTGACATGCATGAGTTATTTATGAGAGAATATTCAGTTATCTGGAGAACACTAGTTGGATGCATGCATGCATTAACTGACTGAACTCACAATTAGTTCCTCCAATTGTTTGGAACTAATTTAACTGGACTTAGCTCAATTAACTGAGCTAACTAATTACAACTCATCCTTATCTCCTTAATTAAGGGATAACTTCCTCAATCAAATGGATAATTGTTGCATGTCTTCACAAAGACTTCACATTTGAATTTCTCCAACTAATTAACTCAAGATGAATTAATTAATTAATTTTCAAACAGCTATTGAGGCTAAATTCGAATTTTAATTCTCAATTTTAATTCAGGGACTAATTAAAATTGGAATCTATCCTGAAATGTTATTTATAGCATTTCTATTTTTTGCTATTTCCAACAAAGTTGGAGTATATCCCGAAATGCTATTTATAGCAACACTGTTTTTAACATTTCTTGTTGCTATTTTCAACACTTATACCTCCATTTTCTAGCATGTACTCAAAATGAAAAGGTTAGCTGCAGAAATGGACATCACCATTGGCTTCTTGGAGTGAAATCATGTCAAACGACTATAAACTTGACCCTGTTCTGAGCAAGTGACTTATGGAGCTATAAAAAATCTTTAGATTCCCTACAAAAATATTCTCCCAAGATTCCCTAGGAATATTTATTGAAATTCGTGCCTGCTTGGGTGCAATTCCGACCTAGGTACACTCACAGTTCCTCTTGCAACTTCGACTTCTCAGTTCCCGCTGGTTGGGTTCGACTCCTCCTCCCCATCGAATGACAAGGTTCAGGTTATGTATACTATTCGAGGTGGATAAACCAATGTGAGACTGCTCGAGCCGTTGGCAACTGACTTGATTGGTTACTGACCTGTCTGGGATCGAGTCCCGCAGATCCTTCGAATGACACACTGTTATGTTTTTGGTGACACAATGGTTTGCTTTATGTTGTTATTGGAATGTGGGGCCGCCTGTGGGCAAGCCGACCAGGTTCAAATCTCGTCGGCCTCGTTTGATATATGAATGTTCGTTGGTTGGGTGGGTCCACCAGTGGGTGGGCTGCTAACCATATATTTTGATTATATATACATGGAATTTGGTTAGTGGGGTTGGTGGCCCACCAACTGAATTTTATATATTTCTTTTAATTTTTTTTTACCATATAAGCCACATTAGAAAAAAAATTCTCGCTGAATTTTTAGGGTTACTGAAAAAATTAAAGAGGCAACAAATTCGCTCGTTCTAGAAGCCAAAATTTGTGTGCTGGTAAATGCCAAATTGTTGCCTCGTTAGTGGCTACCATTGGGCCTAGTTTGACCATAACTTTGATCGGCCATAACTTTCACATATGAACTTAGATTGAGGTGTCGTTGGCGTCGTTGGAAAGCTTGCATCGAGATATTTGATCTGACTCTAGTTCCACTTCAATTCAGTGACTCTGACTCTTGAGCTTTTCCAAGGCTACTTCTATTTCTGGAGCCACCTAGATCGTTCCTTCCCACTGATGAGCTTTTGGGTCGCCAATATCTTTACGAGTCAATTGGAAAGTGAGGGAATTTCTCCCTCAGTTTCTCCTTTTCAATCCAATGGGCCTTACTTGGATGCATTCCCTTGAAACAAATATGAAAGTACTCCACGTCTCCCCATCATGAGGTCATAGTCCTCCTATCAAGAATGATATCCTCAGGTAGCTTGTCCAAGTATTCAGGTGCAAAGTCATCCACTATAGGAACTTGTCCAACCTCTTCAGTGTCCATGATCAAATGAGGTTCATAAAGCCTCAAGTTTTCAATGTTCACCATTGAGTACATCTGTATGTATGCTGGCAAATCGAGATGAAAAACGTTATCTCTAGCCTTTTCTAATATGGTGAATGGGCCATATCGGATTTGTCTGAACTTCTTTCCTTCCCCTTTCATCTTGTATTTGTTGATGTGGAGCCACACTCTGTCTCCAACCTAGAATTGGTGATCGACCCAGTGCTTGTCATGTCTAGCTTTGTATTGAACTTGACTTTTCTCCAACTACTCTTACATTGTCCGGTGAATCATCTGAACTCATTGAATGAAATTCTGTTCTTTGTCCCTGTCATATTATCCATTGGAATCTTCATGTCTCCCAAAGACCATGTCTAAGGGATCCCTTGGAAAATATCCAAAGCATGTCTTGAACAGTGAGCTTTGAGTGGATGAATGCACTGTCCTGTTGTATGCATGTTGTACATAGGGAAGGTGCTCGTCCCACAACTTGGGATGCTTGCTTCAATAGGCTCAGATTAAACGTATCACTATGCGGTTGACAACCTCTATTTGTTCATCGCTTTGTGGATGAAAAAGTGTGCTCCTTTCCAGCTTGGTGTCCATCATTCTCCACAAACTCCTCCAAATCTCTCCAAGAAAGCAAGAGCCTTGATCAGACACAATGGATGTGGGCTACCCAAAGTGGACCCATACAAATTGGAAGAAGAGATGAGCATTATGCTCTATAGTGACCTACTTTTTACAAGGCATTAAGACACATTTTGATAAATCGATCCACAACGACATACAAATAATAATGACCTCTCCTAGATAAAGGGAAACTGCTAACAAAATCCATTGATACGCACTTCCCATGGATGGATTGGAACATGGAGTGGTGTGTATATCCCCAATGTTCTATTAGTGGGCTTGCTAACTGAACACAACACACATCTGTTTACATATCGAGTTACAATTTTTTTCATGTGAGGCCAATAACACAACCTCTGCAAATGAAACAAGGTTTTCCCTACACCAAAATGACTTGACACAAGATAGGTATGTGCCTCTATGATTACATGTATTCTCTCATTGGTGGAGATACAAAGTTTTCCAAGGTGGTATAACAATTTACCCCTCAATGGTAATTATTCACCTGCGATCCATGAGTCATATTTGCATAAATCTCCTTAAAATCATCGTCATCAACATATTGTTCAGCATAACTTTTGAAAGATAAAGAAGCATTTTGAAAAACTATAGATGTAGAAATAGGAGGGAGAGAAATCATATCTACCGCTTTGTTGCTATTTCCCTTCTTGTATTTTATTACCAAGTGAAACTGCTAGAGGAATCCCATCCATCTAAAATGACATGCTTGTTGAAGCTTGGTTTGCGACTGGAGGTACTGTACGGGTTGGTGATATGTGTGAATGATGGTCCCCTTTCCAATAAAATAATGCTTCCACTTCTTCACGCTTTGAACCAAGGCATACAACTCCTTGTCATATGTGGGATAGTTCACAACAACTTGGGAGAATGTATCTGAATGTTAACATACAGGTTTCCTTTGTTGTATCAACACTACTCCCATGGTGTACCCACTGGCATCTGTCTCAATCTCAAAAGGCTACTGGAGGTCAGATAACGCCCAACTGGTATGGTATTGATCTTCCCTTTCAGTGTATCAAAGGCTTTTTGTTGCTTTCCTCCCCACTAAAAGGTTTGCTTCACACTTGTTAATGCATGTAAGGGGGAATGTAATGAGGGAGAAGTTGGAAATGAACCTTCTCCAGTATTGTACTACGCCAAAAAAGCTACAAAGCTCTGTAACATTGGTGGGTTTAGGCCACTTTACATTCGCATAAATTTTAGAAGAATCTATTTTTAATTGTCCACGTCTGACAATGTGAGCCAAGTAAACCAAAGAGGTCTTACAAAATTCACACTTAGACATTTTGACATACAATTTTTCTTTTTTTGCAAAACATCAAGCACCTTTTTAACGTGACTCACATGATATTCCCATGTTCTACTGAAAACAAGAATGTCATCAAGATACACAAGTACAAAACCATTAAGAAAAGGTCTGAAAATATCATTCATCACCCTCATGAATGTGGCCAGAGAATTACATAGTCGGAGTGGCATCACTAGACATTCAAGCAACCCCTATTTTTTTCTTGAATGCAATCTTACATACACCCTATTATGCAAACTTGACTTAATGATAATCATTGCGCAAGTCAACTTTTGTGAAATAGACAACATTTTTCAATTGATCTAACAAAATCATCAGTGCCAGGGAGAGGGTATCGATTCTTCACCATTATTTTGTTGAGTGTTCTGTAGTCCGCACACATCCTCCATGTGCCATCCTTCTTTGGCACCAACATGATGGGCGAGCCACATGGAGAATAACTTGGCATTATGACCCCTTTGTTCAACATTTCCTGCACCTGCTTCATTATCTCCTCCATCTCAATGGCTGACAACCTATACATATCAATGTTG
This sequence comes from Pinus taeda, assembly GCA_000404065.3. Classification (NCBI taxonomy): domain Eukaryota; kingdom Viridiplantae; phylum Streptophyta; class Pinopsida; order Pinales; family Pinaceae; genus Pinus; species Pinus taeda. Next base: position 154,170 of record APFE030156626.1, read on the forward strand.
GGTAAAGGAGCATCCTGCTGCAAGTGAATCTCATGCTTTGGAGGTAATCCACTTGGTTCTTGAAAAAACCAATTATATTTATAAACAATTTCATACATTTCTTTTTTATGAGTGGGATCACAACCTTGGAAAGCTTCATACGTCTCTGCATCTTTTTCTCTCACAACCATGAGCATGCACCCTTTGCTGGAATTTATCAATCTCTTCATCTGACCTGCACTTATAAGACTAGCACTAATTTTGGCACGATGAGCGCTAACAATATATTCCACCTCATCTTTCCTGATATGATACTTGTTTTCATGGTGAAAGAAAATTGCTTTCCTGTCATACAAATATGGACTCCCCAATACAATGCCACAAATATCCAAGGGTACAACATCAAGATCAACCTCATATGCCAGTTTGGATGCAATCACAAATCTAAATCTATATTGCTTGGTTAAATGTAATTTGGCTTTATCACACACCCAACCAAGAGGGTAGGGTTTCATATGAGGCTTGATCTCTAACCCTAACTTTTAAACTAAGGATTATGAAACAAAATTTGCTTGTGAGCCTGGATCAAACAAAGTTTCGATTTTAATATGTTTCATTACAACTATAATGTGGAATAATCTAGGCCTCTTTTTTTCATTAACAATAGACTCATTTGAAGAACTTGTGTTTGCATGCAATTCAGAATTTTCATTAGCATGAAGAGAAAGAGTACCTTGTATTCCCACTGTTGTGATCTGTCTCATTTCCAGAATCAAAATCCAAGGTCCTGCTGTACGATTGCTAATGTCTTTTGCTTGTTATTTCTACCAAATATCTTTGGTTTCAACTCTGGATGCAACTTCCAATAATGTTCATCATCATGGCCTTCCTTCTTGCAATGTATGCAAGATGGCTTTGCTCCTTCCTCCTTATTGGTTATAGTTTCCTTCTTGTCCTTTCCCTTGCCTTTTCCTTTGAAATTTTCATTATGAGGTTTGAAATATGATTTCTTAGGTTCATCTTCTTTGTCATTCTTGCCCCTGATTTCAAGGTGAATTGACTTCACATTGGCTGCATTAATAGTAGTAGGCTGAAATAACAACAAAGAATTCCTAGTGTAATTATGTAAATTACCAATATACTTTGTTACAGTTTCTGGTGAATCAAGTGAAATACCCAAATTCAAAGATTGTTTTCTAAACTCTTTTGTGAAGCTTTGTACATTTTGACCATTTCCTTGCCTCAAATATTGCCATTCCATTAAATCATTTTGTTGATGACCCAAAGGATAAAACTGATCTTTTAATGCATAAACAAATTTGGACCAAGAAGAAAGGAGATTACCCAAGTTTTTTCTACCTTTCTGAAACTTGCTCTCCCACTAGATGAGAGCAGTGCCACCCAATCAAAGAGATGCTAATTGGATATTGGCCTCATCCTTATCGATATGTTGAATCCAATAATGCACCTAGATCTATATAATCCAATTGTTTAGTTTCTCTGCATTACATTCTCCATTATATGTGGGCAAAACAAACTTTAAATGTAACTTAAAAAATGGCTTCTTAGATGTATTCCTATGATGCCTGTTAGAGTGATGAGAAGAGAAAGAAGAAGAACTGTCACTAGAGGATGGAGAGGGCAGTTCAAGAGGCTCTCCTCTTCCACCTTCATGATTTACCTAGGTATGATCATCTGGTTCTTTCCTCTCAAGCTTGATTGTCTTCTCATAGTTTGCAAACAACTTGCCAACTTTCTTTGCCATGGTGAAGAAGATCTTGCAATAATTTTTCTCTTCGACCATTCGAGCTTCTTCATCTGCCATGTTCCGTCTTTGTGCTACATGCTCCGCTTCGGGATCAAAGGATTTGAGTTTTCCTTCTCTTATTTGGAGCTTGTTCCTGGTTAGCCGCATCAAGAAGACCTACACTGATACCAAACTTGATCCATATATTTTACCTCAAGGATGCATACAAAATTTCATTTAAAAGAGCATGTGACCAAGTAACATAAACACATGAAAAGAAGCAAAAATCAAAAGCAACCTTGATATAAAAGGCACAAGACGATTTGATTATGAAGTTCACCAAGTGTGGGCTATGTCTTCGGGCCCTGCTCAATGTGGGGAGGCCTCTTTCATTAAATGGCAGTGGAAATTAGAATACAATCAATTACATAAATTACCTTTATACCTCCATTTTATGGCATGGAATAAAAATGCAAAGCTCAACTGAAGAAACAAACATCACTAATGGATTTGTGGGATGAAATCATGTCAAACGACTGCAAACTTGACCTTGTTCTGGGCAAGTGACTTTTGGATCTCTAAGGAATTTTTAGATTCCCTTAAGATTTCTTGCAAAAAGACTCTCCCAAGATTCCCTAATAATGTTTTTCAAAATTCGTTCCCGCGTGGGCAGTTCCATCTTGGGGACGTTCATGGTTCCTCCTGCAACTTCGGCTTCTTGGTTCCCGCTGGTCAGGTTTGCCTCCTTCTCCGCATCGAATGGAAAGGTTCGAGTTATGTATATTGTTTCGGGCAGACAGACCAATGTGAGGCTGCTTGGGCCATTGGCAAGTAGCTTGATTGGTTACAGGACTACCTGGGATCGGGATCAACAAAGCCACGGATATACAACACTCTGTCCAATCCTAGTCTTCCTAGGTAGCACAAACCATAATCACTAGTGCCACGCAAATACTTGAAAACCCACTTCACTGTTGTCCAATGCTCCTTCCCTAGTTTTGACATAAACCTGCTCAATACTCCCCCTGCATGTGCAATGTTTGGTCTAGTATAGACCATTACATACATCAGGCTACCGACTGCACTTGCATATGGAACACAGGACATGTCCTCTTCCTCTTCTTGTGTCTTGGGACACTGTTCAGCAAATAACCTCACACCAACAGGAATAAGAACCTTCACCGATTTACTATCCTGCATATTAAACCTTTGCAGTATTGTCTCGACATACTTCCTCTGGTTTAACCAAAGCTTCCTCTTTTCCCGATCTCTTTTAATTTCCATGCCCAAAATATAGTTTTCAGCACCAAGATCTTTCATGTCGAATTTGGAGGATAATTGGGTCTTCAAATCTTGGATAATTTATTTATCATTTCCAACCAACAAAATATCATCCACATACTAGACCAAATAAATAATACGGTCACCAATTAATTTAAAATACACACAGAGATCTGCTTTGCTTCTGGTGAAGCCAAGTCCCCGTATAAATGTATCAAATTTCTGATACCACATCCTTGGCGACTATTTTAACCCATACAGAGACTTCTTTAACTTGCATACTAGTTCTTTCTTACCCTTCACCGCAAAGCCTTCAGGTTGCTTCATGTAGATATCCTCTTCCAGATCCCCGTGAAGAAATGCTGTCTTCACAACCATCTGTTCAACGTCAAAATCAAAAGCAACAGCAACAGATAAAAGTAATCTAATAGAAGTTACGTTGGCAACAGGAGAAAAAATATCACCAAAATCAATTCTCGGCACCTGGGAATAACCTTTTGCTACCAACCAAGCTTTGTATTTCTCCACCTTTCCTTCAACATTTGTCTTCTTCTTGAACGCCCATTTTCTGCTAATGGTTTTTCTTCCAGCTGGAAACTCCACCAGATCCCAAGCCTCATTTTTGTGCAAAGATGTCATTTCATCAACCATGGCCTCTTTCCAGAGTTTTCTATCCTCTGAATCTACTTCTTCCTTCACAATTCTAGGATCATCATCCATAATAGATAAAGAAAAATTTGAATAGAAAGCAGATGGATTATACCTTTCTAGCTGCCTTCTTTCTCGAACTGATCTTCTCACACCCAGAGTTTGTGGCTCTTCATCTTCTGATTCCTCCTCTGAGGTAGAGTCTAATTCTACCTCCTTTAGCTCAAACTCTATCTTCTCAGGTTCCTTTGGTTGGACTTCATGTTTAATAACATTTTTCACCTCTCTGAACACCACCTCTCGACTATACACAACCTTCCTTGTTACTGGGTTCCAAAGTGTTAGGCCCCTATACTACTAGTGTAACCCCTTATTGTTATTAGTATAACCCCCTTATTATATTGTTGTGCCCATGTAGCCCCCATATTGTTATTATTGTGCCCCATAGAAGCCCACTATTGTTATTATTGTGCCCTTACATTATTATTGTTATGTCGGTTCTGATTATATTATGACCCCTTAGACTCCTATATATAGAAACAAGGTCTTGTCATTTGTATCATCAAAGAATCATTTATTTGTGTAATGTAAAGGAGGTTTCCCCCTCAAAGAGGCTGAATTCTTAGGCGTTGATCTATCTTTTCTATCTTTTTGTGAGTTGGTTTCATAACATTTGGTATCAGAGCTTTGGATTCTAGGGTTTCGCTGCTCCAAATAGGTCATCATGGAATTTTTGCTATAATTTTTTTTTTGCAACATTTCAGAAGTGAAAAAAAACCCATTTGAGATGAAATCGTATTGAAGCTCGGGTCCAAATTTAAGATATTTTCACGCTATATTTGCGGAGATATGATATGATGAAGTTGGTCTTTTTGCAGATTTTGGAATTACATTCCAAACATGTGACCTGGGGAAAAATCGTCATAACTTCCTCTTTGAGCATCGAATTGAAACTTCGTAAGAAGGTACAGGGCCAAAGGTCAAAACAGGGACACGTGGCACGTAGTACAAGTTCGCTCTACCAAACTAGTCTATAATCACGTCATTGTGGGAGATTTGGCATAACTCTTCCTTGGAGAATCCAATTTGGATCAGACTGGTGCCACTGGAAAGAGGACGCAGAGCACTACTCCAGGTCGTAATTTTAGAATTGGAAGAACCAAAATTATAGAGTTATAGTCATTTCAAGATCGAGCTCCTAAAATCAAGAAAAGGCGATATGAGGAAGTTTGATGGTAAGGATCCGATAAATTGGATACTTCAGATGGAGCAATATTTTGATCTACATGGTGTACCACTATTACAAAAGGTATGTATTGCATCTTTATATTTAGAACTGAATCAATTTTTATGGTATAAAG
>APFE030156627.1:0-10292 GCA_000404065.3 Pinus taeda
AGAGATCTTTCACTTCCTCCTTCTTAGGCTTCTTTGTTTCAAGTTCTTCCACTTCTTCGGTAATATGGGATTCTTCCTTATTTCTCTTATTATTGTCCCTCTGAGGATAATATATTCTATAATGCACATATTCTTGACATATATAACGCTGAACCTTAGCCATGTTCTCATTTTTCTTCTAAGGACCAAATTTCCCAGACTTTTATTTTCTTTTAGTAACTGTTTGACCCATTTTTCTAGGTCCTTCATCACATTTTCCCTTCAACCTATTTTCTTTTGTCTTACATAGAGACCCAAGTTGTTGAATGGGATAGTTTCCTCTTCCTCATTGGACACGAGGTTACCTTGTTCATCAGTTAGTGTATTTACTATAATGGAGATCATTTCCTTATCATATATCATCTCTCCTAGATCTTGTAGTTGAGTTTTTATTTGAGATACTTTTGGGAGACATGAAGATATCCCTTCATCCTTTGATATGTTTAATTTATACAGATCAGATCTAAGAGATATCATATTTCTTATTGTAGTTTCAGAGAATAGTTCTACTAGCTCATCATATATCTCTTTTGATGTCTCTAGCTCAGCTATATAGGGAATGAGAGGATCTTTGATAGATTCCTTAAGAATCATTTGAGATGTTATATCCTTTTCCATGTATTTAGATATTGCTTGATCTTCGGATGGCTTGGATACCTTTCCAGGGACATTATCAATGACTTCCTTTACTTCGAGGACTATTTCTATCCTTCATGCAAGGAAGTTTGATGTCCCAACCAACTTATAGTTATCCTTGAAACATGAAGCCATCTTACTAGATTGGGTTACAACATAAAAGTACTTACTTCTTAATAGAAGATGAAATCTTCAACCTGATTTGTTTGTTGGTGATGATTGATAAAGATGACTTGATGCTTCTTGGATGATCCTTGACAATGCCTTTCGATCTAGCCTTATTTAGTCTTTGAGACACTTCCAATCCTTAGATGATGAATGAATGATGATATCGAAATGATTTTATGGTCTGCTTCCTCCTAGATGATGATTTGAAGATTCTTGTTAATGTATATTTCTTCGATCTAAGGTTTCAGAATGACGAAGATCTTGATCTCTTTCTTGGTATCCTTTGTCTCGGTTTGATCACTTTGAAACCTGACCCTTGTGTGTCTCCTTGATTGGATGCCCCTTCTTGACTTTAGCACCTTAGCTCTAATACCATGTTAAAAAATCTGGGGCATCCATAGTTAAGTGATTTCTATACTTATGATAATTACTTGTAATAGAATTTTTCTTCTTGATTATGATATTATCCTTCTTGTAATTATTATTGTGTTATTTTCATAAAAATAATTACCATATCATGAACAATAAAGAGACAAGAGACACAATATATAGGTTTTTCAAACAGGGCCAAAACCTCTCACTCTTTTAGAGGAAAACACAAACAAAATTGTTTGTATAGATAATCAATTGACGAACACCAAAACCATGACGAAGACCCTTGACACTAGAGTCCTCCCAAGACCAAGTCACTAGCCTCCTCTCCAACGCAGCTCTTCCTATTCACCTTCTCGACTTTCCTTATAATCTTAGTCTCCTCTTGTAGGTCTGAAACCCTACCACGTAATCCCTAGATCACTTTCTCTTCCTTGAATAGTCTCCTTAAGAGAGCGACTTATTTCACTTCTACTCAGCTCCTTCTATCGAGGTCTTCTACCTAAGCAAGATCACCTCAATGTCGTTGCAATCCTTTAACCTTCTCTAGAAACCTTTGGATCTGCTACCTTTGCACTTGGGAAGAAAGTTTAGCAAAAAAAAGTTACAACTATCTTCTCTAACCTTCCTTCTATTTGCGCTAATATAGAGGCTCCTTCCAATATCTTTTTTGCACTTCTTTGTAGACCTTTTCCACCTAATTTCTTATGTCCAAATGAGGACAAGGACTTGTATATATAGTCATTGGTTATGATTGTTTCATTCGACATGATCTTTGGAGAAGGCCGAATTCATTGTCTAGATTCTTCCTTTCATTGTAGGTTGACTTGATGAGGGCTAATGACAAGGTATTGGAGGATGAATTTACATAGACAAGTATGACCCTTTAAAATGTGTAACATGTCTTTATTACATGACAATGACTCGTTAGAATTTTATGACTAGATGATGAAATTCCTAAGGACTCTCACTGGGAGCCTATAAAATCCCTTTTTCATGAAACCCGTGATGCAAGCATTACAATAATTTTATTTTTCTTCTTTACATCTCTTACATAAAATCACAATTACATATCATTATGAAGACCTAACCTAGTTACATTTTTTAACAAGATTAACCAAACCACTGATGAAGTTAAGTTGATATAATAGTCAACTGACCATAATAATCAACCAATTAGTTCTTCACCACCCCATCAACCAACTGAAGCAAATCAACCACTTTAATCCTCAAAAATAAAAATGGAGCTCATATCCCTCTCTATGAAGGATAGGAGGTTCCTAAAAGACATAGGTTCATCTATGGAAAGTTATATAAATCACGTGGTATTGATGATGAAGATAAGAAAATTTCCTTGTTCATGAGAACCCTTAGAAAGAGAGCTCTCACTTGGTTTACAAAATTCACAAAAGATCATGCTTGAACCAAATCCTAAATTAAAGATATTTTCCTCACCTTCTTTATCATCCAAGTTGTTTGACATCTCTTTGCAAAAACAATCAAGTATATCAAGAAAATTTCAAAGAACTAGTTTGGGAGTATGATAAAAGATCTAAGGATCCAGTCAATCAAATTAATTATAATATATGCAAGAATATCCTAGTTCAATGGTATGCAACTATATTACTTTGAAAAATAAAAAAGCCATTATGAATGTATGGGATAAGCACATGTGAAGAAGCATTGAAGAAATCTCATCATATTGAGGCTAACAATGACTTCTCATTGGCTTCCTCATTAAAATAAAAATAAGAATACAATTTTGAACAATTGCAATTTTTTTTTCAAAGTTTCTAGTTCGAATGAATGTAGCTTGTTGTACCAATTGTATGAATGAAAGTAATACAAAAGATAGTTGCAAATTTGTAAATTCCTTTGAACAAGACATCCATCAAGTGAAACTCAAGTTATTTTCTAAAATATATAAAATGTTCATGAACCACACGAGTAGATATTTTCCCTACAATCTGAAAAATGTAAAACTAAAGTGGTGCACAATATGTGAGGATGAAACATATCCCACTTAGCAATGTCAATTGAATATATTAAATAAACCAAATTACATACAGTTTATCATAAACAACTAGGTTACTAGTTGATCAACCCTATAATGCAAGGTGGAAGAGGAAACTCCTACCAAAGTTATGGCTATTAGAATTGCGGAAGATATTAACGAGGAAGAGGATGCATGATCCGAGTGGAAATTGGTGGTTATCCACCTTTTCCATCAAATCACCATGGTCAATAATTTTTTTCTACTATTAGTGGCTTTTAATTCCATAGTTTTAGTAATCCATGGTATCCACCCATGGTGTTCGATAGGTCAAAGAAAACAAAATAAAGGTATAATCATACAATTAGAGTTTACCATATACAACTATTCAATAGGTTTCATCATAGTGATTTATGGTTTTCACTCATGATTTCTGTAACATGTGGTATTGGATATATGACAAAAGGGCATGAGTCTAGGTGAAAGGGCACCTTAAATAATATAAATACAAGACTTCACTATTGTAAAACTATGAAATTGTTTCTCATGGTGTAGTCTAATGATATTTTTTCCACCTGAAAATAATTAAACTCTTTTCGTGTGACTTGTATCTTGTAACATATGTGGATCGGGTGAATTTCCATAATATCTAAGAATTCCTAAATAAAAAGTTGTAAACTTGCTTCCTTTAGTGCCCAAACATGAACTATTAAATTCAAAAAATATTCATATTGTAATTTATGATAATAAAATCAGCCCCACAAGAGCAAGTATCTAGACTAAGATAGATCAGTACTCCTTACCAATATGCTAAACACAGAGAAGAAATAAAGGAAAAAATATTCTAGTTTTTTACACACAATGACCTTGATTAATATGTCAAAAATTGAAGATGAATGTCAGATAGAGGAAATATCCTAGAAGAATTTGTTAGTTTTCACATTGAGTAATCAAATTATTGAACATAGTAATAAAATGGAAGGATGAACAATGACTGATCAAATATCTTCACAATCTTCACCATGTAAACTTTTATGAGGATCATGATCTTCAACTCAACTAGGAAATTAATGTGTACATGGTAAAATAGGTTGCAGTGACCTTTGGATCTCAAGTCAATATCTTACCTAGAGAAACATGGATTAAGCTTGGAAAAATGGTATTACATAGAACAATAAAATATCTAAAGCTAACATATCAACACTTCTTGTAGTTGATTGGTATGATAAATAATATTCAAACAATCATAATTGGTATCCTAACTCTTGTAAACTTCAAAGTAATCGAACTGGTCAAGGGAATACCATCAAATATAGATCTAAGTGGGTGACCCTAGAGTATTAAAATGGAATCCACCATTTCCCTTGAAAGGGATAATATCAAGTTAAGAGATAATCATAAAAATATTGTTATCCCTTTGGACTGAAAAGAAGGCAAACCTTGGATCAAAATTTGGGATGAATATGATACTAAGTAATGAATGAATATAACGATAGCATGGAACCTAATGATGAAGTAGAAATGTTACTAGGCTCACCACTATCCATTGGAGAAATTTATGATGTTGAAATGTACCAATGGAAACTAGAATTATGAATCGATGCCCAAATCATTTTTCTATATGGAAATTATTTCAATTAGAAGAATTAAATTGTATTTTTGAGTCAAGGCAATGCCAATTCTATATGAAAAAAATCAAACCTTGTCTTTGGTTCCTTCAAAATTAAAAGTATGGTTGAGTATTCCTTTTTGTTTAAATGAATGGAATTCTTCCACAACACATCTTGAAAAGGTATCTAAGTCAGTTGGATACCAAGGTCAAATGTAGAGTCTTGTCTAGACATTTACGAGACAAGGAGCTTGTTGGTGGGATACTTATGCACCCTGACTACAAACATGGATTACTGCAACAACATACTTGGCCAAAAGATTTGGTGGAAATAAAATGTCCAAGAAGTAAACATTCCAATATTTAAGACAATATATGATCCTATTGAGAATAATGAATGTTGTGAGAAAGAACGTGTATAGCCACATATTTGTGATCTATGGTGGATTAATTTTGCAACAAATCGTATAAATTTGAAGAGGCACAATGTGAAACCTTGTAGTGGTACGATTTAAAGAAAATATTCATAAAAGACTTTAAATTCACACCATATGAGCATGAAGAAGAAATAAGATAAGTGTTTCAAAGCTTTCATGACTTCATTGGAAAACACAACCCTGTAGATATTATTTGAAAAGGAAAGATGAAGGTAAATTCCGCTTCAACTTCAAGTTTTAATAGAGTATCTTATCATGACCAAGCATCTACTTGAATTGATAAGTAAAAAATAATAATTCTAGGTTAGAGTTTTTGATGGAAAAAGAACAATCTTCAAGTTGATGCTACTTAACCTTTTAGCCAACTTCATTCATAACAACCCATTGTCCTTTCTACATCACATCTTACAATCCTCATGAGACTCATCATAAAGAAATTGCAATAATTTAAATTATACCTCATTAGTAGATTTATTCATGAGGTGAAATCTGCATTTTTAGTTTACTTCCTATCATGCCCAAACCCAATTAGTCCATAATCCAAATCATCATAAATCAAAACTTTAAATAAAAGTAAATTATGGAAATAATTTAGAAATTCATTAAATCAAATGGAATAATTAATAGTTATCTCTATTTTTCTCTTTCTCATTTGATTGACATGTACTAAGTGATTTTCCAAGTCTGTCTAGCACTTAATAGTTATCATACAACCCCATGTAATCTTCAACTCACATGCATTAAGATAGTTGCCAAAATAGTAAACATCTAGTGGTGCAAATGCTCCATGTAATACTTAGTCTTCTACTCACACACACTGGATCAATTTCCAAAACCGACCAACATCCAATGGTGGAGGTGCTCCATGGATCTTTGGTCTTCTACTCACACACACTAGATTGATTTCCAAACCCAGAAAGTACCCAATGGTGGATTTCCTCCACGTTATCTTAATTCTTTGACTCCCAGACACTAGATCTGTTGCAAAACCTAGCAAGCATTGGGTGGTGGATACGCTGAAAATATGCCCATTCGCTTCACCACGAGTATGGAAACTACCAATCCCAATAGTCTTTAGTCGACAGGAGTATTATCATAGGCCCAAGAAGTCCCATATCTACCTTTCAAATATCATCATAGGCCCAAGTAGTACCATACCTTCTTGTCCCAACAATTGTTAGTAGTTAGTATGTCGATCGATCCCACATCACAAATATATACACATTATACAACATATGCACATACACATTACACAACATATGCACAAATGCACATTACACAACATATACACATATGCACATTGCATAACATACACACATATACACATTTCACAACATCATCACTTCCCCAATGCTCAGGAAACCCCCAATCTTAAGTGATATAGTTACCCAAATATCATATTAGGAAATCACCAATATAGGTGGTCTACCTATGTGGATTGTAAATGATAACATATGTGTCTCATACTTTAACCAAGGATCTATTTTTTAATTGATATACCTATTGACATGATATTCAACATTTCCTATTCAAAGACATGAAATAAACTTAAGTGTTTGAATCTCATGATATTAAAATCATAAATCATCAAGGATTCCTCTTTTTCAATTGATTCCTCACACAATCAAGAATCTTAAACATGTTATTCATACATGCATTCAATTCATAAACATTATTCGTTATTCTTCCATGAGAATGATTCCTAACGAGAACCTGTCAATTTCAATGGCATTTTTACACATGTGTTTACATTACCATGTTCATGAATATACATTTACACATAATCACTTATGTGAATGAGATCAGAGTTTAGAGAATCCCTTCATCTATGGAAATTATGCATAGAATTAAAATAACAATTTCCAATGCAGCCAAAGGAATTATTTTATCTAAATTCCTCCCTTTTACCTTACTGCCATCACCAACAACTTTAGTTGATATTATTGTTGTTGCTATTATCATTAGTGTGTTTAAACTCAACATTTCCCTCATGGATGCTCTTCATGTGGCAACACATATTCATCATATTTTTAAAGATAGGTAGCTTGTCTTTCTATTATGATGGTTCTCTACAAAATACCTATAGGTTCGAAGGACATATTTCATTCCTTCTATGTAATATGACATAAGGAATGCATATAGAGGTGTCTTGGTCATGCCAACAATTCACTTCCCAAATATGTTCCAAGTTACTGAAACCATTCAATAGCCTTACTGATTGTCATATCATGGCAATTGCAATTTTTCTTTGCTTTTATGTTTTTCTCTTGACTGTCACATCACAGTTCATTTTTATTCTCATGGACCCAACTAGTCCCCTAGATGTTTTGTTTCCTTTACCTATCTTCAACTACCCTCTATTAATATACATGGTTCTATCTTGGTCGCATATTTATGTTGGGTCCCACTTAGCTCTCCTCAGCTCCTCCCCATATATCCATGGGTTTCTTTCCACACCCAACCGATTTTCTCAAGGCCCCTAAAGCATGAAAGTTGAAAAGGAAAAATCAAGAGGAACAAGAGCATTAATAAAAAGAAAAATATTCATGACAATAATCATAAAATCATAAAATAATTTAGCATCACCATGTTCATATTCCATAGTGAATAACAAAAAAAATATAAATTCGTTCATGAATATACATGAAACATATAACCAACCCAAAAATTTGACACAATATTGTTGAGTTCAATTTTCAATGCACTTTTCAACATCATAAAAAAATACATATATGTGTTCGGTTTTCAAGTTGAGTGCATTCTAGAGATCTTTTTATTGCTTCAAAATTCTACTGCCAAGAAATAGTTCAATAAGGACTCATATCTCTCTATACACACACACACAGATCAGAGGTCTTGAGGTGATGCTCCCCCCATTTCTCCTACACTATTTTCTATCGACCCTTATGCCTGTAGGTCAATTTCTTCATCTCCCTTCTTCTTCAATCTATTGGATCAATCCCTTTCATGTTCTCCCCTTCATAATGCGAACAAGAAATATTTTCCTTTCTCTTTCAGCATTACGAGGCCTCTTTTTGGCCCTAAAAACATGACATTTGTCCACATCTTGGAGGGTTGAAGTGTGTTACAACAACATATGTATATAGCACATGTTTTACATGAACATGGTATTCAGTTTTTCCTATTCCTTTTGATTTTGATAAGTCCTCTTTTCTCTACCTTGTAGCTCTTGAGCTCAACCTTTAGACTATTGTGGTTTGTTTCTTTTTCGAAGGAACTTCCTCTTTCTTGTTCATAATCGACTTGGTCCATTTCATGCTGCACCATGCCACTATCCATGCCTTCCTTCTTGATAAAACTGAGAATTTTCATTTTTTCTTCTCTTGTCTTGTATTTTGTATTGTCACAAGCACTTAGTTATTATTTTTAATCAATATAAATAAATTAGCTATTACCTTGTCATGCTAGTTCCAGATATGTTAAACTATAGCTATAGACACGTCTCAAATTGTTATCAGTGACATGTCTCAAAACCCATGACATAAATGTGTACCTTTATGTAGCTCAAAATAATTCCCAAAAATCAAAATTTACATACACTTGTACATATCTTCTTAATTAGTTACATTCGATGTCTTTACTAAGATCATCATCACTAATCGTGAACTAGCCTCTTTGATGAGGCCATGGATAGAAAATGTATTCAGACTCTTTACCAAGGCTATCCACCATGACATCTACAATCTTAAAAGTCAGTTAGAAGCAATCTAACATAGTAGCATCTATCCTTTCTAGTATTTAACCATCATAATATCATCATACAATGCACAATCTACAATTAACACATAACCATCACACATAGTGTGACAACCAACACCTACTTGCAATAATTACAAAACATTTTACTCTATATTAGAGTCACAAGATATTATGCCCTCAAAGGTCTAGCATATCACATTTTCACTCGAACCCATCAAGTTCAAGTAGTAAACTTGGATGTCCTAGCCCCATATTGAAATAACAACCATTGCAAGATTTAACTATCCTCCCCATATGCTAAACACTATAGTTGGACCAAGAAGGTATTGAACATTGATGACAAGAAACCACAAAAAATATCATGACAACAACAATTAGTATATTGAAACATCCAATCCTCCAATTCATTGAAGCTCTTTGCGACATGTAATATGAAAATTATGGGATTCCACATCCCACTCAATGTGCATATATTTATATGAATGCTTAAAATTCACTTAATTAAGCAATGTGATGCAAACACATCAACACGTGGATTTTTCTCCAAATTCCTTCTATTGTATGATCATTCACATCTATAAAAAAACACACCATTTAACTAGTAGTGTTTGTATACTATAAGCACACTTTGTCATGTCGTGAGTTCTGTAACTTTGAAGGAAATGACAAGCATCCAAGGTCACGCAATAGACTGTCCCAACCTTCAGGATGTGAGAAATAAAATGCATGAAAGTTCATTATGTGTCTAATAATTCAAACATCATTATAGTTAACATGAAATCCATAATCAAATTCTATAAGAATCACACAATCATATTCCCATTCAACCACTACACTTAGAGCTTGAGCTTCACTGATCTCTAGAAGTCCATGGATTGAACCTTCTACTTTGATACCACTCTGTAACAACCCCTAGACCATAGCCCATACCAAGGGTATAATAAGGTGTTATTATCATTGACACGGTCTCCATAGTCTTATTATGGAAATGGTGTCTTAAAAATTATTATTTTTCCAAACTCCTCAAAACTATAACCTAGTGCCACCATTATGTCTGACTCGATAAGACATTTTCTGGTGATATAAAACTTATCGTAAACTAACTCTTAGGTCAAAATATATGGTCATTTAAAGATAGACCACTAAACACTTGCCACATAAACATTATGTTGCCATGTGAGACCCATATGCACCCAATGTGGTACCCACATGGCAACCCTCCATCCCTCGTTGGAGGTCGACACATCCTTAGTCACACTCATGTCATACAACCACATCATTGTTTCATCCTCAACCCCATCATCTTGGCTCCCACCAA
>APFE030156627.1:13666-25270 GCA_000404065.3 Pinus taeda
CCACAAATTCTTAACACCTAAAAATATAAACTATTAATTTATTAATAAATTAATGATGTGAAATAAAATCCCATGAGGTAGCAAAATAATTTTAGTAGTTTTTTTATTCATTTATTTTATGTTTTATATATTTACACAGTAAGGCGTTTCCCTTTGAAATAAACCCCCCAAAATGCCTTTCTGTCTTAATAGTAGCCGTCGGATCTATTGTTAGACGATGAACAGAAATCAGTCGTCTAATTTAAGGTTTTTTTAAGGTTGGAATATTAAACGTCTCTGATCTTCCTTGCCTAATGGGGGTTCCCGTTTCCAGTTAGCTGGTTGTTTAGGGTGGAAGAAAATTCTTCCACTGCATACTGTTTTATTCGCGTACTATTTTATTTGTTGGCTGATATAGCCATGCATGACTATTCAGGTTTCTCTTGAGGTTCGAGAACCTCGCCTGCAAGATTAATATTGTATAACCCTGTGTTGTTATCTCTCTAAGAACTGATCTTCTCGGTGGTTAACATTATACTTTAATAGTTCATGTTTTGGACTTATTTTGAGGATTCGGCCCTGCTATGACTAATTTAATTTAGTCTTCTCAGTCTTTTCATAGTTATTTCAGAGATACCATGAATACTGTGTTATTAATTCTGTGAAGGTATATTTTTTAAGACTTTTTCCTCTTGATATTTGAAATGATAGAAAAATATGTATTTTGTTAAGCTGTAATTTACTGATTATTTGTTGTGGGTTTCAACCCTCGCCGAGGGTTTATTGAAATGTTTTCCGCAAGGCTTTTCGTGCTTATTTTCAGTGTAAAATGTATGATAGTTACTATTGTTCGCATTAATTCCAATAGCGTTGTATGCACAATTTGATTAATATATTCTTTAAAGCTGAATAGATTGTTGTTATTTCTCCAAAGTTTACAATCCAAGTTTCTTTCAACTGATGTAGTTAAGGGTTTGTTTGACAACCCAACTGATGTGTTTAAGGGTTTGTTTGACAACCTAGGTTTGAGGGTTGTTCACATGTTGCTTCTTATTTTTTGTTTGTGCTTCTCCCCTCTTAAGAGGCATCATGAGCAGGTCAGGGCAACCCCCGGATCTCAAGAAGTAAGTATATAATTCACCCCCAGTTCAATTAAACTAAACTTGTGTTTGGATTTGTTCTTGTTGCTTCAGTACATGCACTGGATGGTTTATGTGAGTAGGCGTTTTGCATGGGTAGTTTACTTTTCAGTGGGATAAGGTTAAGAAATTAAGGTTTAGGGTTTTAGGATCAGTTTTGGGCTTAAACATCATTTCAAGGTTTAGGATCAGTTCAGGGTTTAAACATCATTTCAGGGTTGAGGATCTATTGAGGGTTTGAATATGAGTTGGGTCTTCAAGATTTAGGGTAGAAGTCTCAGCTTTATGCCGAGGTTTGGATTTCTTGAAGTTAAAAGGTTATTGTTGTTTTGTTTGGTGTTCAGGTAAAATGTGAGACCCCAATTTCAGGGTGTCTGTTCTTCAGGCTCCTAGAATTTCGCACAGTCAGTGTAGAAATTGAGGTGCTTTTAAATTTTCAGCAGACTCTAATTGTTTTATAGCATTTTAGCACTACATAAAATAAACAGTGCAACCCTGGTCTTTTGCATCTTTTGTGTTGGGGAATCTCACGATGGTATACGGCCTTAGTATGGAGTATTTACCTTATTTTATAAATATTAACATATGTAAATGTTCAAGAAAATGATAAAGACATAAAGAAATAGCTCTTCTCATAGACATAAAGAAAATGACAGGTCACGATACGCATTGGTCTTAGTTGAGTATCTGCATTTTTTAAAGTGCAACGATGTTGAAACAAAACTGCAGTTACTATAGTCAATATATATCAAAAAACTCTAGAGTATTGAATATTAATAGATCAGATATGTTACTACTGTAGACAACTGCAAGAAAGTGTGAAACGCCCACAAGAGACATTTATAATGATGCAACTATTTTTATGTTAACTTGGAAGTTGATACCAATACCTATTCCCCGAACTACTGGTAGCTTATCAAATATATTGCATGCAACAGGTCATTTTCTTTAAGGCTGTCCTTTCATGTTGTATGATTTGTCAGTTGTCTTGTTCTCGTTGTTTCGTGCCCACCAAACCCATTTGATTACAGTAGGGATCTACTCTTTAAGTACTTTACAGTGATTTCCTCATCGGTCCTTTCCAGTTAGGAGTGTGGTGGAAACTGAAGCCTAACTCTGGGCATTGATTGTATTAACTTTCCTGCCTCTAGTTTGTTGACAATTATTTTTTCTCATTGTTTGAGTACAAGATGTTGCTTCACAAGTTCTTGAGATATTGCTTGAGAAATTAATTCTCTTTATAGCATAGTGTGCCTTTAGTTCCTCCTAAAAAATATATCTTCCTCCAATGTGTTAAGCTAACACTAGTAAAAGCAGAATAGAACTCTCATTCTCTCCTAATAGCTTGTGCATGTTACACTGCACAAACTTGCTTACATACTTCATGTTAACAACATTACTCAATCTTTGCAAACTAACGATCTCATCTTCTATTGAAATAAACCAGATTGGATAGAGAAACTAGATGATGATAACGAAATCTAACTGCCATGCTCAGCAATATTTCAGTGATTTCCCAATCCTTATAAACTTGGAGTGCAATAAATAGTTATTTTCCTAGTCAAGATTAAGATATTTTCAATGCCATTAAGATTAAAACCATTTCCAAAGCCTTAATCTTTAGGATTGGTGCCTTTTGAATCTTCCTTGATGCTATTCAAATGTCTTAGGGATTCAGATCTAATGAATGTAGGTGCTTGCTAAATTATCCCTTGTCCCTCAGCTAGATGAAAAATTTGACTTATGACATATTCAGAAGATATGATTTAAGCATATATAATTTCTTTGCCTTGAGAAAGTATATGATGTTACTGCAGAATATTTATGATTTCGCCATTTTTGGGTAACTATTGCATAGTTTAGAAAACATTGGCTTTGCAATTTATCTTCCTGTTCCATTCTGACTTGATTGATACATGTGGGAATCCCAATAAGCAAATTGTGTTGTTTGATAAACATCTGTGTTAGTGTTTATTAATTTGTAGATAGTTACCTACCATATATTTTATCCCTTTTGCTTCATTTCCTTTTGCTTGGTTATGGCTGTGATGATGTTTCCTTTTCTGTTTTACTCGTAGATTGATTTTTCAATGATACTTTAATTTCTTTTGCATGATAAGAAGTCTGACATCTAATTCCATTGTTTTTTAGTTGCAAGGAAAGGCATTTTGATCTCTTTAAATTTATGAATTCAATGGCTTGTATATTTTGCCATGATATCTGTACATGACAAATTTGCTTGCCTAAACACAATAGAGGTAGAGAATAAGAGTAGGCAATTATTTTTTAGTTACTGTTTAACTTTTCCAATATATTGAAAATTAATTTCTGAATTCAGTAAAGTTGAACGCCAACAGAGTGGTGGTTGGTACTCTACGAGGATTTGACCAGTTCATGAATTTAGTCCTGGATGGTACTGTCGAAGTAAATGGCAATGAAAGAAATGAGATAGGCATGGTGGTAGGTTTTTCCTCTTTCTCACGTCGTTTTCAAATTTTTCAATGTCATATAAAATTAGTTAAATTCAATTTACTAGGAGATTCATTTTTTTTGTTTCTTATCTACAGGTCATCAGAGGGAACAATGTTGTGATGATTGAAGCTTTGGAACCAGTCAATAGGTCATAATAATTTATTTTGAAACCTTTTCATGTTTGGGAGATTCATGGGTACATAAATTTCGTAAGCAATGCACCATTTGTTAAATATTCTAGTAATGATTTTGCCTATCTATTTATGCAATGTTTTATTTTGAATGGAAGTTATGAGCAAAGTATGGAGAGTATTCTTCCCCCCTTTTTTTATGTTTTTTGGAGTTAGAAGATGGCTGAAATAGCTACATGGGAAGATGGCAGCAATGTAGACAACCGAATTTCACAATGTAGTTTATTTGCTTGATATAGTAACCACATCCTAACATGTTGCTTAATAGTAACATTGATTTTTATTGGTTGTGAATCCTTTTAGATGATTGGAACAATTTCCTTATATTAAGGCTTCATAAGTTTGTGTGTGAAATGTTCTCAACTAGCATTCTGATGATGTTATATAATGTAGGTCCTTCATTTCCATATGGGTTGGATTCATATCAGCCATGCTTTTGCTATAAGGGCCATGCCATGTTTTAGGAGTTAGAAGATGGGTGAAATAGCTGCATGGGAAGATGGCAGCAATGTAGACAACTGAATTTCACAATGTAGTTTATTTGCTTGATATAGTAACCACATCCTAACATGATGCTTAATAGTAACATCAATTCTTATTGGCTGTGAATGCTTTTAGATGGTTGGAACAATTTCCTTATATTAAGGCTTCATAAGTTTGTGTGTGCAATGTTCTTAGCTAGCGTTCTGATAATGTTATATAATGTAGGTCCTTTATTTCCATATGGGTTGGATTCATATCAGCCATGCTTTTGCTATAAGGGCCATGCCATGTTTTAGTGCATGCTGATCACCTTTCTAGCTTTGAACTTAAATGTAGGATCTTTTCCTCCTCTTTTTTTTTTAATAGAAAATCTATTTTAACCTTGGATTGGATCTATCAAGCATAGAGAGGTATCAATGATCAAAGACAATTTGCAAACCTCTCATTGTGCCGAGAGGTGCTCTCCAGCCCAATATGGTAGTGATGTTGTAATGTTTAACCTTTTGACTTCCTAGAATGACAAAGATGTTGTAATGTCCTGTCTAACATTTTTGGATTCCAACCCATGGTTTTTCCACATGGTATTGTTCTCTAATGTAGTCTATATGAAGGGTAATAATTAAACCAACCTAGATCCATCTCTTCACTCTAAAAAGTGTTTGCACCTCAAGAGAGAGATTTCATCCCTCTTGGCGCTTGGTAGATCCGGAGCTAAAGATGGATATAGGCTAGTGGTATAAAAGAACACCCAAGGGTTGAGATGGATCTATGTTAGTTTATTTATTTATTACACCGTATGATGTTCCCTCTGAAATGAACTTCCCTCTCCGCCCACTTGTCATTTTTCTGCATCGTTAGATAATATGTTAGACGATTGAAATAGGTTTAGTCGTTCAATAAGAGGATATGATTAGTTAGACAAAAGAGTTATTATGCCCTAACTGCCTTAACCACCTTACACACAAATTCTATCCCTCCCGAATGGTTTCCACTTCACGCAGTGGATTGCAGGCTATGGGGGCTCACCCACTGCCTATGGGAACCTCTATGGAACTCTCTATCATAAAACTCAGACTGCGATTCAGCTTGGTGCAGAACAATCCCCGTCTGGATACAAACTCCCTCAAGACAATCTACCACAACTAATGGAACATTTGTGATTCTGAGGGTTATTGTGACTTCTGATGATTACGCCATTTTTTGTTTTTTTGTACAATTACAAAAATGAATATGCATTGATGGCAATTGGTATTTTCAAGAGCATGTGCAAGGGAGAATTGTGTTTTTGGATTCTGGGGTAGTTAGCATTGATATGATAATTTTAATGGTTCCTGATTTACATAAATGCCTAATACCTAGAGCATTGGCTTGTGTCTTGGATTTGTTGTGCGGGTTAGGTTAATGTTACTACCTTGTTTTCAATGATTATTGCTTCATTGTCGTAAATGTTTGTCCAAATGCAACTTTTTGACTAGGGTAAGAAAAAATGTTTTCCAGGTTATATGGATGTCTACTTGTGATGTTCTGAGCTATTCATCATTATATAATGCTGAAGAATATACAACAACCTATTTTTCATTAAAAATGTTCCTGCTTGATTGTTAAAATCTGTTTCCCCACTCCTTCTGTAACTGAGGGGTTTAAGGTTTAGTTGTTTTAGGTGGTTTCAATGTTTATGTAATGTTTGTAGGGTATGCAACCTATAATAAAGGTGATGAAAACAATATCGAGCCCTATTGCATCTATTACTATGGTGATGAGGCTATGAAATGTTAGTGGAACGTTAACAGGAATTGAAAGTTGTCTCCATGGACCATCTTTGTTTCTCAATTCTAAAATATTTTAAACAATAGTGAGTCCATTTGCCTCTTGCTGTGTTTTTGAGATAAGATAAGATAAGATAATTATGTCGTAAGGCATTTCCCTTTGAAATGAATTGCCCCAGCTGCCGCTATGTCCTATTGTTGATCATGGATTTGTGGTGTTAGATGATTGAATGAATTGTGATCCTTGATCCAATACTGATCCAAAACTGAATGGTTAATAAGGAAGCAGGATGGACACACCGCCAGCGAGCCATTCGTTTCGCAGCTGACATGTGCTTGGCTCGCACTGCCAACAAGGGCTCTGCGTGGACTCGAACTCTGAACCTCCGCCTCATGCGCAAGAAAAGACCATCATGGTGATGAAGCAGAAGAAATCCTCCCTCATAACCTGGTGAGAAAAATGAAATCGACATCTTTCCATCAAAAATGTTGTAACTTCTCAGGTAGGAGCGGGCGCTGCTGAGGCCTTGAAATGCGAAGTTAGAAGTCTTAAATTCCTACGGCCATGGCAGAACAAGTATTCAAGCTCTATTCCTTCAAGGCTTTTTATGGTTTGTTTTATGTATTTTGGAATTTTTAGGGTTTCCGCAGAAGAACAAGCGAGTTTCTGGAGTGGAGAAGATTTTGGTTTATTGGGCTCTTTCAGATTCATGCCGTTTTATGGTAGCTGTTGTTTTTCTTACATTTGTTTGGCCCACAATATCCAGTTTTTATTAAGGAAACCTTTCTTTTTCATCTTGTCTCTCTTCCTATGAAAAACGTGGGATTGGGGCTTAAGCTATTTGCAGCGGTTTTGTTTTGTATGACTCTACACTGATCAAGGTGACATACATTGCAATTACCAGTTATTTCGCATTGAACTGTTGTCTGCCCTATTTAGAAAGTGAGAAGGTTACGTTGTTTGTAGACAACATTCTGCATAGTCCCTCGTTCTAGCTATATGCAAGAAGGCAAGGATCCAAGGCTTTAGTCGTTGGGGAATTCACTCACTGCTAAGATTCACTTGAAATAGGGCTAATGTAGGGATTTGTTTCGTTGACAAAGTTTTGTATGGTGTTTGTTTTTTTGTGGAATGGTTCAACGCATTGATTAATGGCCCAAATTTGATAAGCGTTTACTGGTTAGACCGTCAGTAATCTGGGGTGTAGAATGGCCAAAAGATATTTTTGGTCCCTTATTAGTTTGGCTTGTAGGATTCACGTTAGACTGTTTGGTCCTTATTTGGAAACTTTTGGAAATAACATAAATTAGTAGAAAAAGTTTCCATGATGCCAACTTTATTAGGATCTTGTTAATAATAAAAACAAGATATTCTAATGTGTTGGTGCCTTGAGCTGGTCTTTTTTTCTCCAGTTGTCTTATGAACAACCAGCTCAGGATTTGCCCAAGACTTTTACTTTTTTTAAACAATGGGGATTTGGGTTTATACTTTAGTGCTTTTATCAAATGGGGTTCTTGATTTTGTCATGGTTCTTTTGCGTGTTTGGAGTTGCAAGCTCATGTTAAAGCTATTAATCTCAATGCAGGGTATGGGTATATATGTAATATTGGGATAGGCTATCTGATCATCCATTCTATTATTCTATCTCTATGCTCAAGTATTGGTAGATGGGTTTATTTATAAAAAAGCAGTTAACCATAACAAGCCCTTTTAATAGAAGCCAAACACCTTTTTCCAATATCCTATGCCACTCTGAAGCTTGTATTTGTGGGTGAATAGTGAAAACGTTGTTGTTAGTATTGTCATTGTTATCAACTAATGGGACATCTCTGATACAAATTCCTTGTATTGTTTTCATAGATTGAGAGAGCTTTTCTAAAGCAACCAAAAGTCTTTCTCAGGTAATCATATTGCAGTATTATTTGATTTTATTTCATGTTTAGAATATTTTGATTTGCTTCTCTTTTGATCCTAATTTATATTGTTGCAGTTCTAAGAAGTCTGGGAAGGGGAAACGTCCTGGAAATGTGGCAATAGGTTTTGGAAGAATGTGGGTCTTGGATTCAAGACCCCCAAAGAAGCTATTCAAGGTATGGTGATTAAATTCTGGGCAGATTTGATTATTGTGATATATTTTGTTTGTATATATTATTGTGCATTTAATTGTTGTTTCTATTAAATTATCCATTTGAATGCCAAAATGCTTCCTTGTAGCAAGGTTACTTGAGTAAGAAGACACACCAAGTATAGAAATGGTGTATTTGTTATGAATTCCCAAAATATTGTTTGTTAGTATGGGGGATCCTGGTGCCATTTGAAATGTCTTTGTGCTTGTCAATTTAAATGTAACTTACTTGATCCATGTGTATTGGACTCTGGAGAAAATTCTAACACTGCCTTTTAGTTGTTTCCCATAAATACATTTGAGGTTGAAATACATTTTAAGTCTTCATATTTAAGACTGAAAATTGACTCCATCATGATAAAAACACAATTAAACATGTAAACAAGAGCCCTTTATAATTTAGTATAGACTGGAATAGACTTCTCATGCCCAATACGTGCATAAATCACTTACCAGGCTCACACTATGCTATAGATCTTCAACTATCAATCCATATGAATTAATTGAATGCAGAATCACATTTCTTTCTTATTGTTTACCAGAATATATAGTGTCTGTGAAGTCAAGGAAGTAGCCGTTGTGATTCAAAAATAGCTATATGATGAATCATCCAAATTGATACAATAAAAAGCCTTTTTGTAGGATGTTTTGAATTCTTTGAACACACGTTCTGCAGGTATCTGTAGCTGAAGAGCCCCTGTTTAGTAAGAACGTTAGTGGTAAAAGTAGCATGCCAGATATGGAAGTGCTTTTTGAGTACCAAATTCTAATAGCATAAGTAATGATGCAATAGTCTTGTCTAAATCTTTTACAATATATCTTGTGTTCTAAGACACCTTTTGAGCATTTTCAAAGAAGATAGGAACTCTCTTCATCATAGATTTGCTAACAAAACCAACTTGCAATAGTTTTATCTGTTGCATTTACAATATATCTTGTGTTCTAAGACACCTTTTAAGCATTTTCAAAGAAATTAAGAACTCCCTCCATCATAGGTTTGCCAACAGAACCAACTTCTACTATTTGGTCAATCAGTGCCAAGGTAATTAATTAAATTCACTACCAATAGGGAACTTACCAAGAAATCATCAATTGCAAAGATAACCCCATGCTTTCCCTGTATCAGTTATGGCCAACAAACAATCATTCCAGATGTAGGAAAATCATCTGCGGGGTTACTGTCATAAAAATAATACGGACTTGGTTTTCACTTTTAATTATTTCTTTACAGAGAAAGATGGTATTCTTTACAGACTCGATTTTCTCTTTTAATTATTTCTTTACAGAGAAAAATGGTATTCTTTATAGACTCCGTTTTGCATATCTGATCTTACGTGAAAGATTCAAATCTTTGGAACTAATTTCAAGAAGCTATGATACTCGGTGCTAAGAGGCAGTTGAATGATCATTGCCCTACTGTTTTTATTTTTAATATAATCTAAATGGACTGATTAATTTTTTTCTTTTTCCTTCATCTTTAACATATGATAATAAAAGCAGAATTAAGAATCTTAAGAATAATCAAGATGTCATTCTTATGATTAGTTTTCGTTTTTTCTTGATTCTGATACATGAACTAGAAGTTCTGCAATCATCTTGGTTTTATTTATTTATTTATTATTTTATTTTTATCTATAATTTTTATTTTGGTCTTTCGGTTTCCACTAATTCGTGCAAATATTTTCTGATTGGTGCATATTATTTTATATTGGTGCAGTCTTTCTCAACTAGTTTGTCAATACACGTATTTGTCCGTTATATGTTTTTGGGTCTTTCTCTGGATTATGTGAACTAGGTTTTCTTGGTTTTTATGTAGGGACCTACATCGACAAGAAGTGCCCATTCACTGGTACTGTTTCAATAAGAGGTCATATATAAGTTGGAACATGTTACAGGTTAAAATGAGACGGACAATTATTGTCCATAGGGACTATCTCCATTTTGTCAAGAAATATCAGAGGTAGCTAGAGAACATTATAGTGAATTGCAATTATATTTCTATACGGTTCCATTTAAGTAGTAATTTTTGAATGTCTGCAAAATTAACAGATATGAAAAGAGACATTTGAACATACCAACCCATATTTCACCCTGTTTCCATGTCAAAGAAGGGGACCATGTTATCATTGGGCAATGCAGGTAAATCTATTTATGGAAATATCCACTAAAACATGTGACTCTTTTTTGTGTTTTTATTGGTTGTTAACATTTTATATGATTTGCTTGTATCAGGCCCTTGTCCAAGACTGTAAGGTTTAATGTTCTGAAGGTGATTCTTGCGGGTTCTAGCAGTGGTTCTGCACAGAAAGCCTTCACTGCAATATGAATCCGTTTTTATTTTCTTCCATTAAGTTTGATAGAGTGGGCTTCGACAAAGTCGAGGGTTACTTACTATTTTATCATTTGGTCAAAATTAATTTTGTTAGTTTAATCCTTCTTTTGGTTACTGTGTTGAATTTTGAAAAAGATGTACGGTGCATGTTTACTCTTTGGTAGTTGAAATTCCACCGTTATTGGATACTTTTGTTTTGGTTTTAGCATCCAGTAAATCTTTGAAGGCATATTCTTCGAATATCTATATCTATATATAATATCCACTAAAACATGTGACTCTTTTTTGTGTTTTTATTGGTTGTTAACATTTTATATGATTTGCTTGTATCAGGCCCTTGTCCAAGACTGTAAGGTTTAATGTTCTGAAGGTGATTCTTGCAGGTTCTAGCAGTGGTTCTGCAAAGAAAGCCTTCACTGCAATATGAATCCGTTTTTATTTTCTTCCATTAAGTTTGATAGAGTGGGCTTCGACAAAGTCGAGGGTTACTTACTATTTTATCATTTGGTCAAAATTAATTTTGTTAGTTTAATCCTTCTTTTGGTTACTGTGTTGAATTTTGAAAAAGATGTACGGTGCATGTTTACTCTTTGGTAGTTGAAATTCCACCGTTATTGGATACTTTTGTTTTGGTTTTAGCATCCAGTAAATCTTTGAAGGCATATTCTTCGAATATCTATATCTATATATAATATCCACTAAAACATGTGACTCTTTTTTGTGTTTTTATTGGTTGTTAACATTTTATATGATTTGCTTGTATCAGGCCCTTGTCCAAGACTGTAAGGTTTAATGTTTTGAAGGTGATTCTTGCGGGTTCTAGCAGTGGTTCTGCAAAGAAAGCCTTCACTGCAATATGAATCCGTTTTTATTTTCTTCCATTAAGTTTGATAGAGTGGGCTTCGACAAAGTCGAGGGTTACTTACTATTTTATCATTTGGTCAAAATTAATTTTGTTAGTTTAATCCTTCTTTTGGTTACTGTGTTGAATTTTGAAAAAGATGTACGGTGCATGTTTACTCTTTGGTAGTTGAAATTCCACCGTTATTGGATACTTTTGTTTTGGTTTTAGCATCCAGTTAATCTTTGAAGGCATATTCTTCGAATATATATATA
>APFE030156627.1:25369-38688 GCA_000404065.3 Pinus taeda
TATATTCCAATAGCCAAGTATGACGATGTCATATTTATTTTATTAAATATGGCAAGAAGTTCCACTTTTAATTATTTCTTTACGAGGTGACATTCATGTGCTTGAAGCTGTTGACTTGGTGATAATAAATATTGCTATCAAATTATCAATACACCTAACTTTCTCAACATAACTTTGAATTTATGAAGGTGCCTAAGACAATCTAGTTATAAGTGATGGTTGCCAATAGTATTTCATGTGAAGATGTTGAAATTTAATTCACACAAGAGGTTTGTAATGTCTGTGGATTTTAAACTATAGGAGCTGCAAAGAAGGATTCTTGCCGAGTTTTTTGTACTAATCGAATATCAAGGGTTCTAGGCGTTGTGAATCCTCGTCATTATTTTGATGCTTATTCCATTTTCTATATCACTGGATGCAATTGTCTAGGCTTATTTTGGGGGCTTATGCGAAGTAAAATTTACAGGCATTCAAGGGTCAAGGGTCCTTTCAAATTCTTTACTGGGCCACTTTAATACAATAATCTCTTATTCTCAGATGAAAAAAGAAACCATACAAGCAATTTTAGCGAATGCCCAAAAATTTTGAGATGATTGAAAGACGACTGAAAATAATGAAACAGTCATGCCTTGCGGTTTTACTATATTTAGCCGATATGTGTTGACGAGGCGTTGTGCAATTAAATCTAGTTAGTATCAGTATGCATGGCCATGTGAGAGAATCTTAGAAAGGGGATTGGGGGTTCTGATATCGAAATTTGATGTCTAATAATGTGTTAAATTAGATTATTTCTATAATTACAAAATTAATATGATTGATATAATTGCAATTATTAAAGCATCGAATATGTCTTATAAAGAAATTATTTCATATTGTTGTGTATAAAGAAACTTTTGTGATTGAAATTCTTTACTTTGTATAGATTATTTTAACTCGTGATTAATCAAAGGGCGAATCATTTTGGATACTTGTGATGGAATCAAAATATGATTGTATAGTCATTATATTCTAGGCTATTTTGGTCAGAGGGAATTGTTTTGGTAATTTGTTATGGCATCATGTATATATATTATATATGATAGTACTCTTTTATTCATTGTTTGCCTCTATACTTAATTATCGACCAGGGAATCATAATAAGTAGAGTTGATGCACTATATGTGCTGACAATAGATAAGTTATGTTGTCTGCTGCACTATGGTTTAGATAGTGAGTATTACAAACTAACATTTCATTTTACAAACTGTAATTCATTTTTCCACATAATTAATGAAAAACTGGTAATTTTTTATGGCATCATGTATATATATTGTATATGATAATACTCTTTTATTGAGTATTTGCCTTGATACTTAATTATCGACCAGAGAATCATAATAAGTAGAGCTGATGCACTATATGTGCTAACAATAGATAAGTTATGTTGTCTGCTGCACTATGGTCTAGATAGTGAGTATTACAAACTAACACTTCATTCTACAATCTGTAATTCATTTTGTCACACAATTAATGAAAAACTGGTAATTTTTTATGGCATCATGTATATATATTGTATATGATAATACTCTTTTATTGAGTGTTCGCCTCGATACTTAATTATCGACCTGGGAATCATAATAAGTAGAGTTGATGCACTATATGTGCTAACAATAGATAAGTTTTGTTGTTTGCTACACTATGGTCTAGATAGTGAGTATTACAAACTAACACTTCATTCTACAAATTGTAATTCATTTTGTCACACAATTAATGAAAAACCAGACAATGCTCAAGTACCGCAATTGAATATTCTAAATCAAGGAACAAGTTCCTCCATTTATAGGCTCATGAAATAAAAAGATGGATCTAACCTTGTTTCTTGTTACTCTTAATCAATTCAATGTATTTAAAAAAGACAATCAAAATCAGTACAGGAAATATGAGTCTTCACTAGTGAAACATGTAGGTGAATGGTGAGATCTCAAATTTTATCTGACGTGTACTTCAAACAATTAGTAATTAAATCTATAGCACAAATAAAATTTGAACTACGAAAGCATCGCTCGTAAAATAAAACTAGAAAGACTAAACTATTTAATAACTTAAACAAAGGGAAAACTTGCCTTGATGGCTTCGGTGGGCCCTTGTTGATCTACTAGGTAAGCTAAAGACTTACAGCGCTAAGAAGTAAAATAACACATTGATCTTAACAATTGTTGTTCATATTATTAATGAAAAAAAGGATTACAAAATCAACATTACACATCTCCATTTATAGGCTCATGAAATAGCAAGATGGATCTAACTTCGTTTCCTGTTACTCTTAATCAATTCAATGCATTTAAAAAAGACAATCGAAATTAGTACAGGAAATATGAGTCTTCACTAGTGGCGTGTGTAGGTGAATGGTGAGATCTCAAATTTTATCTGACGTGTACCTCAAACAATTAATCATTAAATCTATAGCAAAAATACAATTTGAATTACGAAAGCATCACTCATAAAATAAAATTGGAAAGACTAAACTATTTAATAACTTAAACAAAGGGAAAACTTGCCTTGATGGCTTCGGTGGGCCCTTGCTGATCTATTAGGTGAGCTAAAGACTTACAGCACTAGCAGTAAAATAACACATTGATCTTAACAATTGCTATCATATTAGTAATGAAAAAAAAGGATTACAATATCAGCGTTACAAATCTCCATTTATAGGCTCATGAAATAACAAGATGGATCTAACTCCGTTTCCTGTTACTCTTAATCAATTCAATGCATTTAAACAAGACAATCAAAATTAGTATAGGAAATATAAGTCTTCACTAGTGACGCATGTAGGTGAATGGTGACATCTCAAATTTTATCTGACGTGTACTTCAAACAATTAATCATTAAATCTATAGCACAAATACAATTTGAACTACGAAAGCATCACTCGTAAAATAAAACTGGAAAGACTAAACTATTTAATAACTTAAACAAAGGGAAAACTTGCCTTGATGGCTTCGGTGGGCCCTTGCCGATCTACTAGGTAAGCTAAAGACTTACAACGTTAAGAAGTAAAATAACACATTGATCTTAACAATTGTTGTTCATATTGTTAATGAAAAAAAGGATTACAATATCAGCATTACAAATCTCAGAGAGTGCTTTGTTTCCAACCTAATCTCCCTTCTTGGATCTCTCTGAAGACTAAGAGATTAACTATTAACCATTCAAGAAATATTTTGATTAACCTAATTGTTCGACATACCTCTCTTTTATAAAGAATAGGGTCATTACCATAATCTGTGTAATGAAACTGAAATTACATTTGTAACTTTTTCCTCATGACACGAAGTGCATGAGGAGGAACTGGATCTTGGGTAACCAAGTAAATGAGATGTCTTCAACAACTTCATTGGTTCCATAGTGGATTGCTTGCTAAAGCGCTAAGTCTAAAGATGAAGTATGGTACTGGAATCAGACAGTAGACAATGGAATACAGGTACCAGCGTCGAACAAAGAATATGAGTACTAGAGTTAAAATGATAGAACAATTGGAGCAGTTGGTACCAGAATCAAACTGTGGAGCAATTTGGTTGCTAGAATCGAACAATGGAATGGTTGTGATGAGCGCATTAGCTAAAAGCTCGGGTGATGGGTCAAGTGTTGGATGAGTGCACGCGTGGTGAGAAATATCATTGAGAACACAACTATTGCTTGAGTACTAGATAGGTGCGTAGGTGGTTGACGAGTGCAAGATTGTCGAATGAGTATTGGATGAAATACCGGATTGCTGAGCTTCCCGAGTACTGGAATGCTGAACTAGCTGAGTACCAAAATACTAAATTGATAGAGTATCGAAATGCTAAATGAATCTAGAAGAGTAGAAAATCTAGAGATCTATGAGAACCAATCAGAGAAATTAGAGTAAAAGATCAAATAATGATATTTTTACTATAATTTTCTTATAGTGACACTAATCAATGCCAACGGCATGTCCGTGTTTATTTCAAAATGATTTTATGTATCTAACATCATCTATAATATAATCTGAAAGATAACCCATCGATCATAACAAACCATATCAGCTAGATTCTTTTAATGTCTTAAAAAAAAACCAATGGATGTAACTTTGCAAGAGAAAAATGGCATTGCCACAGTAATATAAATCATAGCAAAGATCTTCATTCATATATATATAATGAATATGTACTATAGATATTTATTTATCTTAATGATAACTTGAGATTATTCGAGTTATGACAAAAGAGTAAAATATTTAAAATAGAGCATGGACTATAGAAAGTAATATAAATCATAGCAGAGATCTTCATTCATATATATACTGCATACGATTTCAGGGTATATAAATGAAAAATTAATAGATCAATTTATTCTTAATTTTGACGGATTTGATTACCTATTCTTCCCCACTCTATGCTATTCTTCCCCACTCTATGCCTTATGGCATTTCCTTTGCATCATAGCGTGCAAATGCTAGTTAGATAATGCCTTTAATTGAGTGCATTGGAAGAGCTGTACAAAGAGCACATTTGGAAGAACGATTGATAGTTTGTTGTTACTAACCTTGGTGGCCCATATGAATGCATCGATCGTGCGAGTGTGAGAAATCAATCCGCCCATATGAACATGCATGGAGCGTGCAAGTGTGAGAAATCAATCCCTCGGATCCAAGTTTAGTGTTGTCGTCATGTTGAAGAAACACGACACTTAGTTTAGCAATGGAGAAAGTCCTATTGTGAAAAAAAAAATCGTACCCATATGTGTTGAACCTCCATTTCCTGGAGGTGAATATGTCTCGGAAGTTTGTCATTTGGTATTTTTTTTTGGGTTGGGGTGAGGGTGAATATGTCTTGGAAGTTTTTCATTTGGTATTTTTTTTGTAGGGGTGAAGGTGAATATGTCTTGGAAGTTTGTATACATATTTATATTCACGATTTCAATATGAAGTCATTTTTGTTAGAATTCACAACTTTAATTGATCATAGATAAAGCATGAAGATCCAAGAAAAGTATGCCAAAGTTAGAAATAAATATGCCAACGACTCAAAAGTACAAAGCCTATGGTGAGTGAATACTATGATTCGAGTGAGAAAGCAGTGGTGTGCTCTTGCATATGAATGGTTTGGTATATCCAAAGTGAGTGGAAAATCATCCAAAGGTCAGCATAGTGAAATTTTGTGTGATTTTGTCGAATAGACTAACTATTAAATTGTATTTTGTGTCACATACATGTATTAGTAAGCAAAGAAAATATAATATTTTGTAGTGGTCCTTGGAAAGTATATACCTGGTAACTCTACAAGTTGGAGTGGTATTATGCCTAAGTCATTTTCGATGTGATCTTTATGAGGCATGTTATCCCCATAAAGTTTGTGGTAATCTTCAATCCACTTTGGATGTGAAGGTTTGTCGTAAGCTGGAAACCACTTTGCAGTGTAGGTTTGTGGTCAGCTAGAAACCATGTGTGAAAGTGAAGTGGGCATGGATTCCTATAGGCATGGTTTAGGCTCAGCTGGCAAAACCCTGGGCATGGTTTAGGGTAAGCCGATAAAACCCAGAGAATGGTTATGGGCAATTTGAGAAAACCCATGATGATGACGATGGAGGGGGATTTGCAGGTACAATTACAGGTATGCAGATAATGGTTAACTAAACCATGTACATGAAGGACATCTTAGTAGACTAACAGTTGCAGTGGTTGGTACTCATGCATTTTGGTAGATGGTTGTTCCTTTATATGGACATCAGCATATTTTTTTTATCATGTTTGTAAACACCAGAACCATAGTTAGACTTGGATAATTGAGATCAAGACAAGTAATCATTAAAGGGGGGACTTGGAAATAAAATTCCTACTTGCCTTTGGTGCGCTCATCAATTCTAGAATGAGTTTGTTCCTATTGGTTAGGAGTTTGTTGAGGTCTAGTTGGTTGAGAGATTCTCTCCAACTAGTTAACTTCCCAGATTGGTGTGTGGTTGAGATATTCACTCAACCAAGAGATTGTATCTGAAAGATAGACTAGCTATCTCAAGATATAGCTTGATGTATTTATATTGTATCCTTATTTGATGTGAATAGACAATTCTGAGTGCATTTAAAAATCTTTGTAGAGGTAGTGGTTTTTGTGGATAGCGAAATAAATATTTTGGTATCGTTTTATTTGAAAATGAAATATGAATATTAGTAGAGTAAGGAATTGTATTTTGGGTATTGTATTTCGCCTAGTCTCAGGGTCTTTTAGTTCATTTTTTTAGTATATAGCAAATGGTGATGGTGCAGATAGTAGTGGAATGGAATTGGAGAATCTAATTTGTATGAGAAGTGTTTCTTTTGAAATTTTAATTTTAATATAAATATGAAAACAACTTTCCATAATCAATTGTATTATTGCAGATAGAGTTGTTCTAGTCCCAAGCCTTTTCTTGGTCGGTCTTAGTTTTGATATGAGTTCTAAACTGAAATATGATAGATGAACATTTCCCATGATATAGCCTATCTTTAAAATGGATAAAATGTAGATGTAATATAGAGATAATAGTGGGAGGGTGGTGAGGAGGAGAGATTTCAAAAATGGAAAATTAATAGATGGCATTGATATAATAGATACATGGTTAGTCGAGATAAATTATATTCAGGAAAAGGCAGTAAAGATGTCGTGAAAAAGAGGAAAATAAGGTTCACAGCGCGGATAACTACAGTGTTACCACCAACCAAAATAGTTATTTACACAAAAAATTGTTTTTAAATTTATTAGTTAATTTTAACTTTGAGAATGAAAAATGTATATATAACAGCATGACATACCTCGTAATCAATTAAACGTTAATTTTTTAATAAAAAATTTAGAATTTAGAAAAAATAAATAATATAATTAATTAAAACATTTTAAATATGAATACACATATAAATTTGAACGTTATTATATAATGAACTAAAACTGTGAAAGAATTATTTTTTATGTCTTAATAAAAAATTAGGTGTAAAAAGGGCATGAACTAAACCGTAGACTAAACTAAAATGAAAATTTTCCATAGGACAATACTCACCGCTGAAGCACACCTATCATATCTAGAAATATACACTTTTCAAAAAATAGTCATAATTTTACATAATATAAATAGCATACAAATTTGAGGGACACATAAAGCAGTAGGGGATAGAGAAGATTAACTCTTTCCCACATTCTTGTTCCAAAAATGGCCGCTTTGTTCCAAAAATGGCCGCTTTGTTGGCCAATTTTCCGTTCTCAATCATTTTTTATTGGAATTTGAGAAGGATAGTTTTGGCCAATTTTCCGTTCTCAATCATTTTTTATTGGAATTTGAGAAGGATAGTTTTGTTTTTTAAAGACATTTTTAAATTTATTATATTTTGAAAAAAAAGCCAATAACAAGATGGTGAAAACAATTCTTAACAATAATTATTAAAATATTTAAATTTAATTATTTACATGAGCAAATTATGTTACTGAGCTAAAAAGAAACCTTGAAAAAGTACATAGGCCTCTGCCTAATTGTTTGACCCGAGTCTAAATCTAAACATAAAATATTTCAGATATATTATCCACTAATAATACATAATTTGAGAAACAAATAATGCACTTAGAAATAAACTTACATAGGGCGTCTAATTTGAATATTTAAATTATGTTACTATACATATCTTAGAGTCAATGGAGGAGTTAGAAAGCACATTGCACACAAGTAGCAATACATAGCCATGACAACATTAGTAACACAAGCCAAAAAATATATCTCATTTTTATGACACATATTCATATCAATTTGTTTGTATTAATCAATTTATTTAGACGGGAAAGGTCACACTTATTTTTGAGATGAATAACAACCATTCATTTAAGAATATTTGAGAATATTCCATGAAGATTAAATCCTTATTCTCCATTTGATAATTAGTGATAATTAGATTAAAATTCTAGAAGCTCTATTACAAAATAGGCAGACCACTCCACATAACAATAAATCTAGTACAAATTTAGATATGTAGGCTAAAATTTGCAATATCAAATATTCAAAAATACATATCTAAATATAAACAACATTACTCATACCATTAATAATACAACTATATAAATTAAATACGTCATATATATACCCATGAGCATCAAAATGAATAGTTTGTTCGAAACTAGTCGACAAATGATTTCTCATGTGATTTTCGCCGAAAAATCTCTCATAAACTTAATATGGATCATAGAAGCCCCAACTCTACAAAATAAATAGTTGATAATACATCTTAAATTAAAAAACAAAAAAATCATAAAAATTACTTCATCATAATTTATTTTAAATTATTATTTTTTTAATTATAAAAAAAATTAACATTAATTTTATAATATATATTATATATATAATAATTTATATATATAAATTATTCCACACTTTCAAAAAAACCACAAAAATTATTTAACCATGATAAATTTTAACGTAAAATAAATTTTATAAATAATTTTATTATATACAGTGAATCAATTATCAATTATTAGTTAAATTTTAAGTAAACTATCAACTTCGTAAGTATTATTAATAAATAAATCTGTAAAAACTTCTATTTCTAAATAAATACCGCTTATATCTCAATATTATAATAATTAATATGACAAATTCAAAATACATATTTAAATATACCCCATATTAATTACTATTACTACTTGTTACATAATATTGTACTAATATTCTTACGAGGATAATAATTCTATACGATCTAGTGTAATCTATCCACAATGTCAATTAAATGATATTTATTTTTAGGTACAAATCCCCAGCCAGCTTTCATGACAGACAACTTACCTTAACTCTTAAGGACATTAGTTGTGACAGACAACTTACGTTAACTCGTAAAAAAAAGCTTTCGTGACAGACAACTTAGCTTAACTCTTAAGGACTTTGGTTAAAATTGTTGTTGTAACAAAATAAAACAACAATTTAGAAAATATATTATTTTAATAATAGGAAAATTTATTATAATTCAATTCTTAAATTTATTATAGTTTAGTTGTTAAATTTATTATTTTTAGTTTTTATTTAAAAATTGAATGGAATTTATTATTAATAAAAAATTATATTATTTACCAGATATGTCTTAACTTTTTTCTTTCTATCTTAGTTTTAAACCCTGCACCTAAACCATAATAAAAAAAAAAACATAATTTACCTTTTTATCAAATTCTAAACCTAAGTGTCAAACATTAATATACAATTTTGTTTACAGAAATTGATTAAAAACTAGTTCAGCGAAAACGCAGAAGTCATGGAATCCTTTAAAATCGTGGTTTTAAAGTAACAGATTATAAAGATTAGAAGCATGTAATTTATATGATATAGCTATTCCACGAGTTGTAATCAAAATTTCGAAGCGTGAATGGTTTTCACTTCGCAGGAGCCGATAATTGCGGCCTACGTCTTTCGAAAGTCTGGACATGATATGTGTTTCAATATATGAAAAAAAATCTCTCTTACTTTTTTTTTGAATATAAAAAACATGGTTTCATAATGTATAAATTTGCCCTGACTTTTTTTTGGAGAATTAACACTCAGCAAGTTCTTTTAAAAACATAGTTACCAAGTTCGAATTCGAATTCGGAAAAAATTCGACACTATACATATTGAAAACTATCATTTAAAAAAAAAAATTGTTGTGCAAGGATATTTTCAGCCCATATTTTCTAAATTTATTTTGAATTTTAAATAACATTCAATAAACTAGATAATATAATAATTTTACAGATACAATTCACGAAAAAAAACTTCCCCTCCCTTCAATACTTCTTATTCTTAAAATTAATTTTAAAATATTTTTCTAATTTTAAAAATGATTTATTTATAATCCTTCCTAATAAATATAAACATTTTTTAAAATATCTAAAATTTCATAAAATCAGTGATTGCAAAATTAACATGTATTACAAATTAACAAACTGTTAGGAATTCAGTGTAACAAATTCTTCCTTTTCCTAATTTACTAGCTTTTTAATCCATAAAAACAATAATGAAGTTGGAAAATTATAAACTTTCCTATTCCACTGTGATTTTCCAATTTTTCCAGTTTCTTTCCTTCTGCGTGGATGCCATCAATATAACAGATTCTTCCTTTTCTTAATTTACTATCTTTTTAATCCATAAAAACAATAATGAAGTTAGAAAATTATAAACTTTCCTATTCCAATGTGATTTTCCAGTTTTCCCAGTTTCTTTTCTTCTGGGTCGATGCCATCCTACCACTATTTGTTCCACCATTAACATTCGCTCTTAAATAAACAATGTGTTCTGTGAACCACCAATAGCTGATTTTGAGGCATTTAATTTTTCATTTAACCACTTATCCAACCACTTATACTTGAAAACCGAATAGAATTTCATCTAATAATACGGTATTCGTATAGAATTGGCGAATTTTCAAAATTTTTAGCCCGATTCATGCAAACTTGGTAACTATGCTTATAATCAATCAATTGTGGGCCTTTCATTAGCTGTCCCTGTGTCAAGCTTTTTCAAAATTTTTAGCCCAATTCAGGCAAACTTGGTAACTATGCTTATAATCAATCAATTGTGGGCCTTTCATTAGTTGTCCCTGTGTCAAGCTATGGTAACCCCCCGCGTCACTCCGGGGCTCACCCTGCCGCGTAGCAGGGCTATTCTCAATTATAAATATTGCATATAAAATTATATATTGACTTAGTTTCACTTGTAAAATAGCAAGTATGATAATAGGTTTTAAGAATTTTGTATTGATCCATTTACCCACCTACATTATAAATTATATGATACTTAATATAGATTGAATTTTCAAAATATTCCATATTACAATAAAACATCTAAATCCACATTATCAAGTATTTTAGATTCATAATAAAATAATATATTAATATTTATTAAGATTCTTTAAAATATACAGTACTTATCATTATTAAATCTCAATCAAACCGTTTTAAAAAAAATATATATTTACCAAATAATTTATACAATTTTCTCCTCAATTTAAATTTGATAAAACTATAAATTATAAATGAAATTTGCTAAATCTACACATTATAAATTATATATTATTTACATTAGTTCAGAAAAACATAATTATCATAGGTTTCTAAGTATTTCATTTAATGTAAATTTCTTATGGCATAAAACTACATCCACCATTATCATTTGTTAATGTTAATCGTATGCCATTCATAATAAATGGAATGCTCTAAGCCATTCATAATAAATGGAATGCTCTAATCTGTAACTATGATTAAAAATCTGTGAAGAATATGATATCATGAAGTCTGATATCAAGTACATTTTACCTAAGTCGAACTCGAATTTCCGTTTTAATTCGCAGATCGAATCGAACCTTGAATTTACAATTTTTTTTTGGGTGATATGGCCGAATTTGGTAACTATGCTTAAAAGGATGATCAACTGTGATTATAATTACTGTGTTAATATTGTATGGATACATAATTCTCTTTTTTGAAACTTTTGAAGTTGATTGTTTGGCCACTGGGCAAAAACAGTATCTTCTGCGAGGGACTTTTTTGAGCCTCCTCATTAGATGGTGTCATTACAAAACAAAAGTTTTCATCTCTCCACTAACCAAGCCTTGTTATATTGATAGAACTTTTCACCTCTGGTTTGGTTTTTGGTTTCAACTGCTACAAGTCCTTCCAATGCTACAAGCTTCTCCAGAGGGGGGACTATCTATTTCAATATGAATGCAAGTTAACAATACGGCTATAGCCTACAACTAATGTTTGTCTACTCCATAAACATTTGCTACCGAGATATCCTTTTTTCTGTCACTATCATCACAAGAACTGTATCAAGCATGTTTTGACTTGTTGTATATGGTTTTCGACTCTTTTCATGGTCATAGTTAACTATTAAAAATCATGGCCTCTATATATTGTTTTTAGCCCAAAATGGCCTTGAATATGCCACATGTATCCCGGATCCCCTCTAAAAAGAGGAAAGCTCTTGATCCACAGAGCATTGAGTGCATCTTTGTTGGATACCCTGATGGTGTGAAGGGATATCGACTCCTCATTCCCTCTACGGACAAGCTCATCATTGAGCGAAGTGTCAAATTTGAGGAAAGTCTTTCGCATGCACCTCAGTTGCCGCATGCAGACACTTTTTATCTACCTCATGTCCGAGATGATGACTCAGTGCACTCAGATGCAGATACAGATCATACAGATGCCGAGGAAGAGCATGCAAATCCAGAGACAGAGTCTTCAGATACAAATCTAG
This sequence comes from Pinus taeda, assembly GCA_000404065.3. Lineage (NCBI taxonomy): Eukaryota > Viridiplantae > Streptophyta > Pinopsida > Pinales > Pinaceae > Pinus > Pinus taeda. The sequence goes on from APFE030156627.1 coordinate 37,607, forward strand.
TGCATGCAAATGATGATCCACATCCAAGCCCAGATCAGGCTTCCAGCAGTGAACTCATATTCCCCTTCATAATCAGAGAAACAAGGAGCTTACGCGAGATTATGCAACAAAGACCAATCAGCTCTAGATAAATGGTCTTGTGGGGGAAAATTCAAGATCTTTCAGAGGAAAATAGCTTGAGATTTTATTGAGCTTCTCTTGTCCTTGTTGCATCTGAACCATCGCCCTCCTGGCTATTGTCAATTTGGGTTCAGTCTTCTTGATCCACAGTCTTTATCTGATCTGTCTGGGTGGCATAACCCAGCTAGGGAGTGCGCCATGGAGGAGTATAAAAACTCCCTCTTGAAGAACCGATTGGGATCTGTCCCCTTCCTTTCAGGAAGGAACTTGTCCGTAAGCAATAGGTCTACAGACCCAAGCAGTGCTGCATGAGGGCAAATTCACCCATTCGAAAAAAGCGAGGCTAGAGCTAAAGGCTTCCAACAAGTTGCTATTGGCATTGATTATACGGACCTTTGCTCCAGTAGCCAAAGAATGATTCTATGCCTTACATTTGCCCATTGCAGGTGCCCACGGTGGGGAATACATTCAGATGGATTGTGAAGATGCCTTTCTCATTGGAGACTTATCCGAGGAGATCTACATGGAGCAGCCACATGGTTTCATTCAGGATTCATCTTTGGTCTGTAGACTGGAGAAATCTCTCTACGGCCTTAAGCAGACCCCGAGAGCTTGGTACGCGAAGATGGATTCTTTTCTCTTATCACAAAACTTTGAAAGATGTAAGTCTGATCCGAATGTTTACGTGCTTAGGACACATGATTCTCTTCTTATCTTAGTTTTGTATGTAGATGATCTCCTAATCACTGGTAGCTCGGCTTCAGCCATTGCTACAGTCAAGAGGGCCTTGCATGATAGGTTCTTGATGACGGACATGGGTCCATTACACTTCTTTCTTGGTCTTGAGATTAGCCAAGATGCCATAGGCATCAAACTCTCTCAGGCTAAGTATGCACGGGATCTTCTCGAGAGATTTCGCATGGCTGACTGCAAGCCAGCACCGACTGCTTTTCTGTCTGGGG
>APFE030156632.1:0-27544 GCA_000404065.3 Pinus taeda
TTCCAAATATAAAGTTGTCATACGTACCTTTTGTGTGTTTTGCACATTATTGAGATCGAAAAATTGCTCCATCTGTAATATTCATGTTGCGGGATCCTTGCCATCAAACTTCCTCATATCGATTTTTGGAATATGATGGGTCTTCGATCCCACATTAGAGTCTATGGAATCATGATTAACATTTCTTTTGTTCTCATCATGAGTTTCCTTTACTACTCTTTCACCCTTAGTGACCATTTCTTGTAACAATTTATTCATATTTATCTTCAATTCGTCCATGTTTGTCTTCAAATCTATCTTCAAATCGTCCATGTCTGTCTCCAAATCTGTCTTCCAATCGTCCATATTAGCTTCCACGCCCTTTATCTTAGATTCCATGCCATTTATCTTAGCTTCTGTTAGCTTTTGTGAGGCTGACATTTTTTGCACTTGGTCTTGTAATTTTGATATATCATGTAGCATTTCTTCCTCTTCTTCATGAGTCATGCTAGAGTTTTCAGGTTCCTTACTAGGTGTTTGCATTTTCTTTCCTCGGGGCATCAGTTACCGATAATAATGCTCTACTAGCCCTTTGAATTCCTTCAAAATAAATTTTCAAACCAATCTTAAGCAAAAATTTAAAAGAATCTACACAATTTTTTTTTTGTAGGAGCTCGATATTGCCTCTGATGTATCTCTGTACTTTCAGAACATCCAGTTCTGAAATTGCGCCCTGTGGTAGCCCTCTGTGTCCTCTTTCCAATGCCACCAGTCTGATCCAAATTGGATTCTCCAAGGAAGAGTTATGCCAAATCTCCCACAGTGACCTGATTATAGACCTTTTCAGAAGAGCGAACTTGTATGAAGTGCCACGTGTCACTATTTTGACCTTTGCCTCTGAAAAATATATACAATAAACTACAGTCTGTCCTCTTTCTTTACCTTTTTACGAAATTTCAATCTGATTCTCAGAGAGAAAGTTATGACGAATTTCCCTAAGTCACTTGTTTTGAATGTAATTCAAGATTTTGCAAATGGACCAACTTCCTCAGATCATATCTCCGAAAATATAGCGCCAAAAGCTCTGAAATTCAGACCCGAGATTCAGCGCGATGTCTTCTCAAATGGGTTTTTTTTTCAATTTTTGAAACGTCGTAGAAAAAAAGTTATAGCAAAAATGCCACGATGACCTGTTTGGAGCAGCGAAACCCTAGAATCCAAAGCTCTGATACCAAATGTTATGAAACCAGCTCAAGAAAAGATAGAAAAGATAGATCAAACGCCTTATAATAAAAGCCTCTTCGAGGGGCAACCTACTTTACATTACATAAATGAACAAATATCTGGAGATACAATGACAAAAACCTCCCTTTCTATATATAGGAGTCTAAGGAGTCACAATATAACCCAGCCGACCTAATAATAATAATATAAAGCCACAAAAATAACAATAGAGATATTCTATGGGGCACAGTAGTAACAATATGGGTGCAATAGGGGCACAACGATATTAATAAGGGGTACAACTACCATAGTAATGGGGTAATCAATAGTATTATAGGGACCCAACAACTGCAATGTCAATATTAAATTTCATGTTGTTGTGTGTCGGCCACCGAAACCATGCATTTATCTTTGAGGTTGGCCCAATTTACCCCCTCAACATTTGGATCCATGTATTGGATTGAATCTACCTTGATGAAGGGCTATTGAGCCAAGCCCCCGTTATTCGCCTTTTTCTAAATTTTGTGACAATTGGAGTGCAACTAATCCCTCAAATAATCTCAAATGCACTCCTCTATTTAAGATGTCCTAGGCACTGGTCTACAATCAACCAAGAGGCTATCTCTAGGAAGCTTTCTATATCTCCTGAAGCACTTGTGCTATAGGTGCTAGAAAAAGCGACAAAAATATGTTTAAAAACTAATATCATCATTTATTTCCAAAGCAGAAAATCCATCAAAGTTTTATCTCGAAAAGTATTGGGATGGATGAATATCAACATTTTATTTCCAAAGATTACGATGGATTTAGTGAGGGTTTTTTTCATGAATTTATTGAGTGTTTTGCTGAAGTATTGCAGATGGATGTAAATATGAGATTTAGTGAGGGTTTTGCTGATAAATGTATTGAGTGTTTTGCTGAAGTATTGCGGATGGATGTAGAGATGAGATTTAGTGAGGGTTTTCCTGATAAGTTTATTGAGTGTTTTGCCAAAGTATTAGGGATGACGTGACTTGAACATTACCATTGGAGAAATTATTCACTATTTGGGATTAATAATTTAGGACATTGTGATATATTGGTGTATAACAATATTTGAGTTCCGAGCACACATGGTTTGTTGGATATTTTCCATTGAAATATTTGATATTCAAACAGAAACCTTGTCCGACATGTGATTACTTACAATGCCATAACTGCAATGGATGTGTGTATTGCACCTGCTTCTCATCTTATAAACACGGTCCATCCAGGACTCCCTGTCTGAAAACGCCCATTTAAGAAAGTATGGCCCACTGGAACAAATCAACTGGTATCACACAAATTTCTCAACAAATCTACGGTGATGTCTACCAAGGCGGCAAATTTGACTGGACCACAAAATATCGTCAATTTTTCCTCAAAAAAATTGATAGTAGCAGTGCATGAATTATGTTTTTGATGGTGGAAATGGATTCAATACCATAAAATACCCCACAGCACCCAAAATCTTGAAACTTGACAGTTGTAACCTAGATGTCTAAAATTTTCTATTGCATTTTTTCAAAATATTGCCGGAATTTCCATTATTTTCTAGGCAAATTTGAAGCGTCATTATATTACACACAAATATTCGGCCATCATAGTATATTGTCCACCCAAATTTCGCCACCTACTACAAGTACTAACAATATTAAAACCCCATCTCAAAATGGGAATTCTCATTCATTTTATTTATTTATTAACCATGTTGAATCGGTAATTTCTTGGACTCGTGGCTACCTTATAACACCAAGAGTATAGCCACCATCCTGTAATCCAGATATACCAGATCTTATGATTTATAAAGAGTTGAGACTCATAGATTAGGGGAGTCTACTCCTTGAGCCAAGATCGTAGTAGGCCATATAATTAATGAGATTTGAACTGCGGTCTCGTTGGTTTCTCAATCATCTTATCAAAAACCATATTAACACATCAAAAGCTTAATTTTTCCAACCCTTCACACTGCATATGTCTTGCAAAAACCTTATAATTCTTCATATTCAAGTTGTTCAATCAACCTAAAGTAAAAAAGTAGAAGATATTACTCATTTGCAAAAAAACATAAATGTTCTCTTGAAAGGACCCAGATGCCTGTCATGTTGTGAATTCAAAGCCTTGAAAGGACATGATAGATTTCATACCTCGGTCATAAGCATCAAATATTTGCAAACGTTTTGAGATCTAAGAAGATGCCCATGATCATTATGATTACATAAGAACTAATAAATACATAATAAACAAGACAATGAGATTCAATTCGGGTGCACTAACACCCAGATAACAAACCATAATTGTAATCATTCTAGCTAAGCACTACCAAAAAAACAATTATCTCCACATAAATTTTCTTACACTTTTAGCCAGCTGCATTTTCCTGTCATACATGCCACTGAATCAAGATATGTTACACATATATTGAAAAATTCATTAGTGAGGAGGGGGGGGGCGGGGGGGGGGGGGGGGGGGGGGGGGGGAAAGGGGGGGGTGTGGCCTTGGAGGTTGGTCCACTGGTCACTCTGGTGCTGAGAGAATATCCCATTTTTACAATCTCATTGTCATCAACTCCGAGACTTTTAGCCAATTGACTTGCCTTGACGAAATGCTTCACATAACCCCCCATGTATTTTTTCGCCTCCCTCACGTTCATCTTCTCCCCTATCTCCTTTCGATAACTCTTCAGAGTATAATATCTGTTCAACTGAGCTGCCAGTTGCACCAGTTCCTCATAAAACTCACTTATCTTCGCTCCCTCCCTCGCTTTGCTCTATCTTATCTTTGGAGGTTCTGTCAATGTCTCTACAACGCCACTTAAAACCAAAATATCTTTGATCAGGATTTAATATTTTTTGATATAGATTTCCTTTCTTTTAATGAAATTACATATATTATGGAAATATACTATTTCTCTTGGATCGATTCCAGAGAGGTACTTTTCCTTATTACAAAATCATGGTACCCACAATAAACGACGAAAAAAATAACACGTCTCATTTTGTTGAGAAAACAAGATAATTGTAGATTAGAATTAATTTCTCTTAACTTGATAATTACTTGTGAATTTTTGTTGGCCTTTATTAAATTTATATTCTCTTTATCAAGTAATTACCAAAATATATAAAACATGAAAATCACAAAGAGACAAAGGACACAAGAAATTAGGCTCCAAGCTAGGGCAAAACTCCACAAGGGAAAAAACCCAAGAAATCCTCTTCTTATAGAATAAAGTGAGATATCCAAGACCCAAGACCAAGACCAAGACCAAGACTGCCGCAAAGACCACAAGTCAACCCTCTTCCAAGTCACCTTTAACCAAGTCAAAGTCAACAAAGTCAACCCTGATCAAACTTCTCTAAAATCTGGTCAAAACTTTATAATTTTTGGTCCGGCAGTGATAGCCGAATTTCGACCTTGTGGCAACTTCAAAAAGTTACCACATAAAATCTTACACACGTGGATAGAATTAGGGCAAAAAAACTCATATTTCTCTCTCCTTTGACTCTCACTCTCTTTCCTTTGACTTTTGTTGATTTTCTTCTTCTTTTTTCACATAAGTCGATGTGTGAATTGGTGATGAATGAGGTCGAACTTGTATTATTTATACATGTCTAGGAGGGTCAAATAGCTGCCCTTAGGGATGATTTGTCCAAGAAGGGCCAATTTAGTCTTGTGGATGACATTTTGACTCTTTGACTCATAATAAATTTTCTTTTGACTCAATTGACCCTATAAGCATGAAAAACATGCTTTGACTAAAAATATAATAATAATAATGAATATAATAAATATATGAATAGTACATTTGTTTTAGATTATGAAGCCCGACACTAGTTACATTTCCAACACATCTGAACCAGAGGAGAGTCAATTGAAATGAAGAAATTTATTATGTGTCTAACCTTAAAAAAGACTTAAATGTTGAGACGCTTAATTTGTTAAAGCATCGACTTGGTGAGTACCTGGGTAGTTTGTTCTTGGGTTGTTGCACTTCTGTAGGAACCCTTCGAAAGTCCTAGCCTAGGTATCTCTCTTGGTTAGAAAATTGAATTGGAGATTGAATAACTTCTTGACTATTACATCGATGGATGAATGATCGAACTAAGACGATGAATTCTATATGGATGAATGGTTGGACTGAGACATGATTAAAACTACTAAAACAAGAAACATACATAGAATTAATTAATACCAAAGTCGATGCTATATGTCTGCCCAAGGACATAATAAAGTTGATAAAGAGATGGAAGTTGGCCAAATCAAACTCCAAATAGTTGGTGAAATGCCTAAATGTAAATTCTCTTTGAAATTGGCCAAATCAAACTCCAGTTAGCTTGGAAAATGCATTTTTGAAGCCATGAATAACGAAATCATACACTAGAAGGCTCAAATTCAAGTAAAATTGATAGAAATTCATGGAATTTTCCAACTACACACCATGAATATCTATGTGCAATGTGGTCGACTCCAACGATCTGGTGAGACCATCATTTTGGCACTTCAATGCATGTGGCCTTCCTTTAACAAAAACACTTCAATGACTATGGCCTTCCTTTAACAATGGCACTTCAATGACATGGCCTTTATATAACAGTGGTACATTGCTTCGGTGAGTTGGACATAATATGAGTGTACGTGACATGAGAGTTGGATAGAATCCAAACTGTTTCTCAGGCCTTTCTCAACCTTGTATGGGGACAATATTAGATACCAAGCATGATGCTAGAGGTCATCCCCTCACCCCATCCTGGGCTAAAAAATCGGGAGATGACGTTTTCTCGCAGCCACTAATAAGTCTTTTTTTTTGTTTAATAAAAAAAATTATAAAAAATATGGATAAGTGAGTGGATAAATGCTTATCCATATTTTAACATTAGAAATTTAATTTTTATTATTTCTTGTTATTATATAGATTTATTTATTTGTAAAGTGATTAGTTGAGGTCTTATTATGAGCTTTAGCAACTTCCAGTTCCATTAGTTATTATTTTTTTGTGTTTTTTGTTTTGTTTTTTTTCAATTTAAAATGAGTTATTGTTATATTAATAAAATAAAGTTAATGATAAAAAATGATATAATTATATGTATAGAATAAAACACATAAATATATCTAAAAAAACATATATACTAAGTGTATATATGTTAATATAAACAATATTAGTTAATCATATTTCTTAACTTTTGGTGATGGCATTCAACAATACAATATTTTATTGGTTGTTTTATTTTTGTGATGAAACTTTTGTCTTTATTATATTTTTTTGTTTAATTAAGTTATATTTAAGTTGAGCCCTAAGTACTAGCTATCATGTAGCCCTTGTTAATATTGTGCAAACATAATATATGCATATATTATGTTAATAATTAAATATATATAAAATATTAATTATATTTAATATATTTTAAAAATCTCCAACATGAAGAATTTCAATTAGAAAAAGAAATTAAAATAGCTTTTTGGTTTTTCCATTAACTATATTCTTTTTTTAATATTTTCTATTTCAAAATATTGCTTTATAATTTTGTTTTTTTTTTAAGTAACTTTTCCCTTATGTTTCCTATTTTTATTTGAGTTTATAAAATAACAAATTTAATTTCACAAATACAATGATTATATATATTATATATATATATAGTATGGATCAATATGAGCTGAGAGGATCAAATTTCTTTATGTGCAAAATATATTTAGAGTGTAAAATAAAATGTGTAATTTTTCATTATTTAAATTATATTTTTGAATGCTAAATAAAGTATATATATAGGACCAAAGAAACATTTTAATTATAAAAAACTTATTTTTTTCATGATATATACATAATTTTTTTTTAATTAATACATAAATATTCAAATAGTTTATTTAAATCTCTTAAGCATCTTACTCATACATTTTTTTTACTTTTATTCATTTCTATTATTATTATAGTCCATGTTATTTTTCTATATAGAATATAATTTTTAATTTTTAATTTGACGGATAAACTTACACATCCCCTCATAATGGGCTGTATACTGAGCCTCTTGGTCCAATAAACTCAATATTTTACATTTACAAATAGATAAATATTTATAATCAAAACATAACTAACATTAGTCCTTAGCTTTAATAAAGACTAATAAATAAAGAGACGCATAGTCTAAGGAGGCGGAGGATTTGCCTAGAAAGTTATGGAAATTCTGGTTATATTTAGAGAAAATCCGGCAAGGATTTTTGTAAATCCAAGTTATAGTTGTTAAACTTCAAAATTTTAGGTGTCCTAGACATTTTTGATGGTGCTGAATCTATTTGCACCATCAAAAACACGATTCAAATAGTGACTCTACAAGATTTTTTGAAATTTTTTTACCCGGATTCTGGCAACTTTTGGCCATCCGGGCAATTCCTCTGCCTCGTTAGACGACTCCAAAGAGATAATCCTTACCTTTAACAAATATTAATAATAAATTCACTTATTTTATTTTTATTAATAAATTATAAAAATCATTATAGCTTTAATAAAGACTAATAGTAAAGATAATCCTTACTTTAAACCAATATTACTAATAAAATTCACTTATTTATTTTTATTAATAATTTTAAAATTATTAGATGTATATCATATTTAAAAAAAATTAGATAATGATAATTCATATATATAATTATATATTTTAAAATTTAAAATTTTAAATTTAATTAATAGTCATATAAAAAGTCAATAATAATAATAATTTTTAAAGTTTTCTATATGTGTGTTTTTATAGGAGTTGCTTTTAGTGCAATTTTTTGGAATTTTCCTTTTCGGTGTCGGAATCCGTAGAAAAATTTGAGGTGAAATCTTGGTTTGTGTTATTTAAATTGGGTTTTTCCCTATATATATAGATTCAACACTTTCCGGTGTCGAATGAAAAATTTGAGGTGAAATCTTGGTTTGTGTTATTTAAACTAGGTTTTTGACTGTGTATATGGATTCAACACCCTAAAAAACCCCTAGGGCACTTCAATTGTGTAGGGGTTACCCATCAAGCTTGTGATTTCAATAAATTCTTGCCTATTTTAGAGAAATTAGACGAGAAAAACCCATGGGAAAAACTTCTAAAAAGTCGCACTAAAAACAACTCGATTTTATATGAATAATATATTAAATATTTTAAGTTTTCGAATTTAAATTTAATTAATAATCATATAAAAAGTCGATCATAATAATAATATTTTTTTAAGGTTCTCTATATTGGTGTGCTTTTATATGAATAATATTTTAAAAATTTAAAATTAAGAATATACATATGTTAAAGAAAAATGTCATATATATTCGTATGTATGTAATTATATATTAATTAAATTTCTATATAAAGATGAAAAATATATATAATATAAATAATACTATGAAAAATTAGTATAATATTTATTTTAATCTCAAATATATCAAGTTTCTATAGGGATCAAAGCTCATGAAGTGTAAACATTTTTTCAATTTTTGCACTTAAAAATATGTTTGTACCTCAACAGATTTGATCCCTCTTACAACTTGATAGATTTAAGGTTAAGATAGATCTATGCTTGTTATTAACTAAATTTAAACATTAAATTTTAAAATATCATAGTTACAAATGTGAATTATCATTATTTAATTTTCTTTTGATATACTTTACTAGATAACTCACACGTAGGTGATGGGGTTGTATGGAGTCTATTGGATATTTATGGGAGGGGTGGGACAATGTCCTCGATTCCATCCACTAGCACTCGTGTTATGGCTTGGGATGGAGGGTGGGACACCTTCACCTTGAAGTTACATGATGTTGTGAGGGTTGAACCATGAGTTTGGTCGCTCATATGGCTTTACTGACGAGTGCACATCAAAGTGGAAACCTTGATACTCAACACCATTAGTCTCACAACACAAGATGACCTTGGAGTTCACTATGGAACCTCCACCTTTGTTCCTATGTTCCCCTTCATTAGTCATGGATACCTAAAAATAATATGTTGTGCCATGCTTGAAACTTCGTAAAGAGTTTCTTGAAAGGCACAACCAAATTGGCACTTTTGGTATTAAGAATTAGAAAAATAGTCAAAATTCAAGTTCATGAATCAAAATACTACATATTAAAGAGCAAAAATAAAATGGAAATTAAGAATTTATATTAAAATAAACTTTAGGAGATCAATTAAATACATCACTTAATTGCTTTCATACATAAGAAATTGGAGAAATAAAATAATTCCATTAAATATCTCAACCACTCTAAAATTTTGGAAGGAAATTAAAGTGTTGAGTGATACTAAGCCAAAAAGAATGGGTGCATGACATTAAAGAGAATTAATTTAAAATTTTAGAAAAATAAAATTCATGAGAAAATCTCCCTATGCATGAATCATATCCAAGTAAGATTGAAAATGAGAAATATATATCTATATATATGTAATACTTATTACATTATTTGTTCTCTATTTGATGAACTATGTAAGCAAAAAAGTGAGAGAGTATGATTTAGTATAAAAGGAAAATGGAAGAGATAGGAAACATGTTTGGGATGAGGGAAATTAGTTTTTTTTTTTAAGAAATAAGAAATAAATTCATTAGTCTCGATAAAATTTTGATACATGGATAGGTCAATAATCATATGGAATAATTAAAAATGTGATAATTTTGCATGAAGAGTCAAGTGGCAATATTAAAAACTTCTATGAATGAAGAACAAGTTATGAGAAACACAATTTCGATACACCATAAGGCTAGACAGATGTCCTAATGCTATTTTACTTTCAAGTGACTATTAGAAATATGCTTGTGAGTTTAGTACGTGTGGAGTCTCAAATGAGTCAGAACCTCTTGAGTTTGAGATATCACCTCCATTGTGCTAGTGTATTCATCTCTCATGTAATTTTATTGTAGTTTGAGGGTCTGTGGGGAATAAGAGTACCCAAGGAAAATGCTAGGAGGTGATTCGATGAGTCTGTAAATTTGGTGAAGTGGAAGGAATTCAATGATGACTACGGGAAGGAAACACAGGGATTCAACAATCAAAGTTTCAAATTCTAAGTCCTTGGTAAATTGAATTTGTGGTTTGTTGATTAAATTAAGTTTTAGCTTATGTAGCTCATACATGTGTTCTAGTCTCACATGGTGTCCAGGAGGCTAAGGAACATAGTGGATTGATTTTCCCCAATACTTAGAAAAAGTTTATAAGGAAAATTACCTTAATTAGAATTCATGATCAAAATTATTAATTTTCCTAAGTCTAACTTAGCGAAATGGCTTAATTTATCAAGATCAATTGAGGTAAATTGATTTTCCTCTAGTTACTTTTAAAAATAGTCATATGATGGGGTCAAGATGATCTTAGCCATTGATTGAGAATAGATCATGGTTGTTGGTTGATCAACAAAAGATTATAAGAGAGCATTGATGGGCATTTAGAGAAAACATTAGAGACACAAATTTATAGTGACAACAAGGGCACAGTGACAGTGTGAAGGCACCAATAGGTTGAGGTCAGTAGTGATTGGAGATAGAGTTTCCAAAGGAATTCTTCAGAGTGATTTCCAGTTTCTTACTGATATAGGGAGGTCAATTTTATCTGCAAAGGAGGTTGATTTCCCCAATGGTGTAAATTGACTCAGAGAGGTCGAGTTACCAAAGCAAGAAGAAATTGTCCAGATAGATTGATTTGCACAGGAGAAGCTAATTTTTCCAGTAGAAGTTGAATTCCAAAAGAAGCCAAGTTGATTTTCCAAGCTAGTTTGAATTTCCAGTGAGGGCCACGTTGCTAGGGTCGCATGTGTGGACCAATTTGAGGTTGTAAAGGAGTGTCGAATCAGAAGAGCGGGGATGAGTTGCTTCTAGGAGGCCAAATAGACTTACAAAAGTGAACGAAACAAATTTATGAAGGTTTGCCAATTTATGACAAACAATTGTAATTTTTCAATCACATATTCTGTTGAAGAATAATAAAAAAATCCCCATCTGCAACACTGGTTTTCCCTTCGGGGTTTTTCCAGGATACTTGCCCAAAATTGCTAGTGTATATTATTTGTGTGTGTGTGCAATAATTTTCTTAGTTCCTATGTTTTAATTTATTTTTTTGGACGTTGCAATAGTGTTTTATTCAATATTTGCCACAAATAAGTTGTAGAAGACAAATAATCAAATGTGGTACGTGAATAATAACCAGTGACTGCAACAATATTAAAATTCCACATTAAGTCTTATGTATACCCTTGTTGAATGATGTAACTATTGATGCTTAGTTTTTTGTGATTTATGTGACCATTGATTCATAAAATCTTTTCATAATTAATGTAAGTGTTAATGCATAATTCCTTTTACAATGGATGTAATACTTGTTCATGCACATGTAAGGAAATGATGAATTTGTATGAATATGTATATTAATGCATATCCCTTGTGATGCTAAGAAATTTGATAGTCATCTATAATGTAACTTGACTCATGAGTAGTAGCCCTTATGAGCAGTTGTATCAATTTTTTTAAAACAAATTACAATAATCTATATCGTGCTTATTATATCTTGAGTTAACTATGATATAAATCCTTAGTTTTCTTCCACTATACTATATGCAGTTAGAATGTTAATACTCAATAATGCACCAATATAAATGGTAATAAATTCCATTTAATGTATGATTAAAATCCAATAAATTTGAACACACACACACACACACAAGAGATAACTTACCTATACCAAACGCAACTCTCTAATGGAGTCACCATAATGAAAGAAGCACACTCCCAAAAATGTGGACCGATACCTAACTTTGTTGTACTAATCCAATAAGAATGGTAGAGAAACCATACTGTGAGGGTTCACCACAATGAAAGAAGCACACTCTAAAAAACATGGACCTATACCTAACTTTGTTGTACTAAACCAATAAGAATGGTTGAGAAACCATACTGTGAGGGTTCTTACATAGTCAAAGTGTGGTAAATAATACAATGGGATACTAAATACCCATTGTATTACATTACCAACCTAGATCCATCTTAACTCTGGATCTACCAAGCACCGAGAGGTATAAAATCTCTTGAGGTGAAAACCCCTTTTAGAGTGAAAAAATATTTGATCTCTCTCAGTGCTTTGTATATCTAGAGTTAAGATGGATCTAGGTTGGCTTAATAACTTTACAATATGTCATTAAATTGAAAGTGAACATATCATTGGAAAATTAAAATTCAGGATCATTGTGACAACTTCGGTTACCTTTTCCATTTATTGTAAGTTAAAAAGAAATATATGCACATTCGTTGACTCAAAGGGACAATCGATTCGAGGTCTGAGGTGGACATGTTTCTCAATACAAATGGTAAGAAAGGGGGAAAAGTCCAAATGGCATTGGGATCATTAGCTTGCAAGACTGACTAGTGATGACTAGGCCAACCACCACAAAAATCAAAGGACAAAGGACAACTAGAGCTATGTTGATTGGTCAATGAGGCCAAAATGGAAAATAACGACCAAGACATAGATTCAGATAGGGAGGAAACTTTGTTTTTAGGTAGCACGAGAGTACAAAATGTAGGGTCATATGAGTCAAGATGTGTTGGGACAGACATAGCTCAAAGGCAAGGTGTATGAAACTCAAACTTGGTGAAGAAAAATACTCCATTTGAGATAGTTGAGGCAACACATAAAGACAAAAGGAAGGAAGTTTGGTACAACTTCTCTATTATCTAAAAATTTATGGTCTAACTAATAGTATTGTGTTGGCCTCGAGCAGTGCCCTTATGCCATAGAATCTAGCTCGGGGGTGAAAATTGCACCAAAGATAGATTACAACTGTCTACAGTTAGGAGGATAACTTTTATCCTTGACTCAGTTTCCCATCCTCACTAGAGATAAGTACCTCTCACATTAATTTGTACAATGACCTTCTTTCCTATTGTAATTGAACTGCACTAGTACCATTAGGGTGTTGTGTGTATTATATATTGTGAATGCATTTGTATGATACATGGTTGTCGGTTTGTAATATACTATGTGTAGCTTCATATTAGTGTGTGCACAAAATAAACCTTGCATAAATGAAAATGAGATTTGAACTGAATCAAATTTCTTGGGTTATAAATTATGTGTACTTATGCGTAAATCCCTATGCCACAAAGGAAAATGGTTACAAACATGTGGATCTAAATCATAAGCATATTTGGGCATGATCTATGTGAGTAACCCATGGTTTTCGTCCATGTTTTACAACGACAAATTGTTGACAAACATAGGTACATGTTTTCCCAACTACGTTTATAGTTGTGTGCCAATCCACGACTTATCGAGGTTCTCAGTGTATCGGTTTTCCTGCTTCTACTACCATTCATCTACTTGTACCCTTCTATACATTCTTATTTGATTTCTTTGGAATGACCCATGTATAATGCCTTGAGGGTTGACAATGGCATTGGCTTATGCATTTTTGATATAAGATATTGCAGTACAAAATCATAATTGAAGCTCAATCTTTAGTATTAGGGTCAATTATTCACATGATACTCGCAAACTAACGTTTCAACTAATTTCCAGTTGAAGCCACATCGTAGCTATCTAACTTCCAATTGAAGCTACATAATAGCTATCTAATTTCTAGCTAAGGATAAATAGTAGCTATCTCTTTACATTTTGATTTGCGAGTAAGTTAACCATCTTACATTTTTCTGCTCTAACCTTGCCATTCTTCCATTCATTGTATGATTCTAGATACATTTTTCCTATTGATATGGACTATGGTAGTGTATCAGTTCAGAATAAATGTTTTAGGAAGGTTATGTAGAGGACACAACATCGAGGAAATAATTCCTCTATTTATTTCCTCCAGTTAAATCTTACTCAACCATCCTTGTTTCCCCATTCCTTGGTTTAGATTTCACTTCAAGAAGCAATCCCCTTATGCTTTGAAGAATATCTAGGTTCTTATTGATTGAATCTTGTGAAGCATGATTGTTATGTGCTATTCTGTGACCAATGTTGTTAATGTAGAAGTTTAATTAGCCTGGATTATGACCAAGGTCACTTCTATATAGAAACATGAATCACAATAAACATTTGAAGAGTGAGTTCATTCATAACTATGAACAGATCATTATTTATTACAACTAACTTGCCATGAGTAGTTTCTTACTTGGGTCATGCAATTCTTCTCAATGGCCCAATTTAGTTCTAATTTTCTCTTCCTAGTAGGAGAGCTCTACATTTGATTGCGTGAACAATGGTCAACGATCTGCATGTGTATATGCTTTTCACTTACAAGTTACAATTTCAACATAGATTCCTATTGCTAGATACATTCTAATAAATATTAAAAATGGTTATGGTAGACCATTATTTATGAATCCATGCTCATCTTGTGCACCTTCTTGAAGGAAATGGAGAAAAATAAGTGAAAACTTCCTTTACTTCTTGTTCTGACGATAATTGTGGTGAAAAGAATTTTGAGGATGCTGGAGTAATTGTTCCTTGCAAGTAGTAGGTGAAGTTCTCCTGATAATATTTTGAACAAGTTAATATAATTGTCATGTCATGGTTAAGTATTTGCTTTTATGGTGATCAAATGAAATAAAAATATTGTAATGAGGAAATTAACAAAATAGGAGTGGGATTTGGGTGAGATGGTAGTGGTGTGCTTTCAACAAGTACCAAAATCACTATGGAGATATTGGTTTCTATCTAATATTACAAGCAAGGTAAAGCAACATATTTTGTGAAGCAAGGTTAGAGACTCATGGACGCCTTCGATTATGTGATTCATGTTTTATTATAATTACAGTAGTATGTGCTTCTGATGTCATAAATTTTTGAAGTTTCCTTCTTTTAAGTAATAAGTTTGTGAATGGATTCATTTGCATGATGAGTCTATACATTTAATTGTACTGATTCATGTTGTCTTAAATAGTCAAAACAACTTTAAATACATGTTCTAGTTTGTTTCCAAGAATCACACATTTTACTTTGTGTTTTAAAACCTTTATCTATGTCTAATTTTTGGAACACTATTTGTGGATCCCAACCATGCCTCGGTTAAATGTTAAGGTCATCAAGGCCTTAATCTATCTACTAGGGATTGCATTCTTGCTATGATATACCCTACCCAACTGTTATATCTCAAAAAGGGGAGGAGGCTTCGAGCAAGTCTAGTTAATTTTGGTGGAATTGTTACTGATCAATCTTAGCACCTATGTGAGGTCTATGTTATGTGGTGTAGATTGGTGTATGTTTCTAAAAGAAACATCCAAAAAAAACACCATCATTAATTCAATGTAAAATCTTAGGAGCTATTAAAGAGATTTGTGGTCTTGGAATGGAGACACTTAAGTCTCCCGTTTTTTTTTAAATTGTTGGTGTGCTTTAAAGTCACTCACAATAGTGGTCTTCATTTCGCGGAGGGATGTTAATAGTACTTGAAATATATAACTTCCTAGCATTACACATTGCATTTTTTTGAGGTTATGTGGGATGAATTTACATATGATAAGAGCTACTTTTCTGAAAAATTGATTGGCTATTGTTTTCTTCAATACGTTGCTTGTGAAAATTCTTATAGCTTAGGTAATCATTCAATTATTTTCCAGTCTCATATAATGGAGCCAAATTGATGGCAATTCAAATTATATTATGTTGATGGGTTTATATTATACAACCTTTTTCTTAGAAAGGGTTGTTCTAAGCTAGGCATAAGTTATACTATTTAACTATCGAAAGGATTTCTATTTCTTTATGAACAAAATGTTTACCCCATTCTTGTAACTATAACATGAGAGTCGAGTAACCTAGTAACCACCTCCCTAGACTTATAATGGTAAGGGGTTGTGTTACAAGTGGTATCAGAGTAGGTTTCTATCGCTGGACATCAGAGTAGGAAATAGGTCACAAGGACAATTTGTTGTCATGGAGTTAAAGACATGCATCGCTTTATTGTGCTTTGCACATGCGAAAATGATATTGATGACGATTTTTACATGAAACATGAAAACTTGGGCCAGACATTGAGGAATCAATAAAGCATGGTGACAAGGGGTATTAGAAGAAGTTTGGTCACCCATAATAGCTGCATGTGGGTGTCATGTTTGTTCATACGTGATTGAAAATATGGTACTAGTTCATATAATGTGATGTTTACATAGCAGTTGTGTATCTCAATAGTCTTTTCAATTATTATTTTGGTTTATCCCTTACAAGGACATAGGAATTTCCAACATTTTTTCTATGGCTTAGTCTTGGTAGGGAATTAGGTTTCATGCAAAATAAAGCTATTGCATTTATGGGTTATTTTCAACCCTAACTGCATTAGGAACAATAGATGGTCAAAATTATGGTTTAAAAAGTAGAAGGCAAGAATATCAAAATAAGAAAAACGATCAGACACCCCTAACAGGTTTTCCAAAATGTATGAATAAAATGAAATTATACAACAATTGGTTGCCTATTCTCTACTTAGGTACTATGATTTAAGAAAAAAGATAAAAAAATAAATAAAAAAAAAACCATGATGAGTACTAACTTATGAGATGAATTCTTCAATAAATTCAAATAAATTCAACAATGATGGGCACAAGTCAATCATTGAATCATCTATTATATTCCATCTTTAATATTGCTCTCCATTTCAATACTGCATAAGTCCAACAATTTTTTTTTCATAAATTAAGGATTGTAACTCTAGGATATAAGTTTGACCCTTTCATCAAATTCGTTCTTCCACTAGAGTGGCCCTCCATTCTTACCTTTCAAATAGAGGTATCTTCATTTTTAGAGTTATCTTAGAGATTATCCTAGCCTTGAAGTGGAGGAAGGAAGAAGTAATTGTGCATCCATTTACCCTTCTTAATACTTGTCAAATTGAGTCTTAGCAAGTACACCAAACTAATAAATTTTACTAGGGTTTATCCTCTGAGTCTATTTGTTGCATTTCATTCAGTTCTACTACTTTTCTATGGTGCCATATCCACGATGTTGAATCCCCATTACACCCTTCTAGAATCCTTATAAACTTGCAATATTTGTTCAAGATCCATTTCCCTACTAGATCCCATAGGGGGAAAGCATTTAAGACAAGCTTGTGAACTTGTGCCTACGTACAACAAAGCTTACATTTAAAACTCCAAATCACAAGGAATCAAACAAAGGGATGAAAGAAAGATGACACAAAACATTAACTATATTAGTATTTTTTGGAATTTCATTATATATTTTATAAACTATTTTAATTTATGTAGGTCTATATATTTTGAAAACCTCAATTTTGTGATCCTAAAATCTTATTGCTTTGGCAAACATTTCAATTTTTTTTTGTATCTTTTTATTGCTGCAGTTGGTATGGAAGAGAACAAAGGTGAAGGAACAAAAGGAAATAGTCATCGTAAGCAAAAATTAATGTAACAAAATCAAAACACCAGGTTGTATCTAATGATCATAATATTTTTTCTTGTTACAAATATGATCTTGAGGCAAGGAAGGAATTAGGGTTAGAGTTCTCCCTAATAAGATAGGGGAATCTAGGGTTTGGGAAAATCCTAGATAAGTAAAAGGAGAACTTATTATTATGGCTATTGTGAGAGAATAATACTAGGTTCTTGTGGTCCTAGAAATCCTAATACTACTTGGAGTGTTGGATGTGGAGAAGTTAGTGGAAGACTATCTTTTTTACACTTGTACACTTGTGTGATGCAAGTGTATATGACTTGCTAATTTGTATACTTGTTGTGGATCATTGGTGACATGAACCACCTTAATTAGGAATGATTCTTAGATATTATGAATTAGCAGCTAGGGTTTTCCAATTGGAGTGATATGAGTTTGTTGTGATAGATCTAATTAGGGTTGATAGAGAATTAAAGAGTCTCGTGGTAAGATTGAAGGAATAACTTGTACCATATTTTGATAAGTTGTTAATATGTACTTGTACTTCATCTTATGCATATATTGAGCATGCTTTTTTGTGCAAACTATGTACTAACATCTAGGATTTTTCATTAAGGTTCCAATAGTGATTAAGTATTTTTTAGTGCTTACCATGTATACTAATTGAACATAACAGTGAACCAATTTGTTAAGTGATTTAACAAATGTAGAGAAGCTAAGTGGGAAAAATTATGGTGGAAATAAATCTGCTGAAAATAAGTAACTTTTAGATACGTCATATGTTAATATTTATGCCCTAAACAATAGGAATAATTTTAAATTGAAATGCACCAAAGAGGGTCTTATCTAGACTTATGCCCTTTTCCCAAATTAAAAGAGAGAATGCCAAGAAGAGAAATCCAGGAATACCGTTCACAAAATTTGCAAAGGCACTTGGAGAACGATGGAAAAAGATGTTATTTGAGGAAAAAGAACCCTATGATGATAAAAAAAAAATGATACAAAGATGCAATCAAATGTTACAAAAAAGGACCAACAGTTATTATAGATTTTGGAAATGAATCTAACAATGAGTAGAGAAGCATTGTAGAAATATGCAAGTTTGGCATTAATATTGTGATCTTCTCACACTACAGTGTTTGTTGGTGCACAAATTCTAGTGGTGATCTTGCCATATCAATTAAGTGACATGGATTTGTGGGATGTTTAATTCAAGTGTTTGATGTTGGTAGAATGAGTTGTCTAACAATTTTTCCCACAAAATATCTACAATGAAGCTCCAGAGCACAAACATGAATAATTATGTACTAAAAATTATCCATTCGACATGGGATATTATTCTATAGCTATTCTAATAGATTGTAAAAATTGAGCAACTTGATGAGAATTCAATATTTCCTGTGGGGCAAATCAGGAAAATAATACATACATATGTGGCATGTTAAATGCAATTGCATGCTTGAAGGCTTTACCTAGAATAGGGTATGTTAGTCAACTGAGTGAAGCAATTGAATTATCTTTTCTCTTGGAGCAAATCAAATTTGGCCTAAAATTTAAGAAAACAAGAAACCAATGTCAAAAGTTGTGACTATGAACCATACTAAAATCTGACACGAGCTACATGTGTTTTAAAAACAAAATTCATTAAATTATGTATTATAAAGTTACTGTGAAAAGAGTACATTGCCATTCTTTGTAGAGGATGTGCAAAATTTTCTACAAGTATAACGCCTGTAGTGGACACCAAAAATCAGACATACTTTCTAAAACATGATAAAACTAGAGCTAATGAAAAAAACGCTTTATATGTGCTTCCTTTTGTCCCACAGGAGATGTTTGGGGATCCTTCTCCATGCCAATCATGTTTACATCCCTTTCCATTTGGTGAATAAACTTCTCTTTCATTTCCCAATACTTAAACTTAGTGACATTCTGAAAATGGTAGAAAGTTGACTAACATTTTCTAACTTTTGCAATAGTAATCTTTGGGTGTATGTTAACTTGGAATGGCACAAAGGATTTGAATGAATTATCCTCCTTATGAATGTGTAAATTAAGAATGTGATGCATACTAATGAGGTTGTAGGTACTAGGGTAACATGTTGAGTCTGCTTGGTATGATGACCATTAGTATATATATTTGTCTTTCTATTCTTCATTATTGAACTTATAGCTAGATGTGTTTGGCAGCACTTAGGAGCAATAGAAGACTTGAAGGCTCAACTTAGGGAATTGGAAACTGAGATCATGATCTACAAGGAAGAGATAAAGAACTAGAATATTGGAACCAAGAACTGCAAGAACACTTGCAGGAATGGACATGCCAGGTTCAAACCTCATAGAAGGGAAGTGATGATGGCAAAAAAGAACCCATGTGACTGAGAAGGAAAAAAACCCATCTAGTGTTGGTCTTGCGGCAGAGAACACATAAAAAAAGATTGTCCCCATAACCTAAAAAGGAAGGGACACATATATTTGTTATATATGCATGGTTGGTGGTTGAGAGTACCATGAGTGTTAGACTCAGGACATGGAGTAAATTTTTGGACTACTTGTGGATATGGTTATGTTATGCCTTTAAAATTTGAACTTGTAACTAGTTTTTTATTGAATGTTTTTTTTTTCTAAGTTAGGCTAATTCTATTACTGAAAAAATATTGTACACTGAGGCCTTAGCCTATGCCTATCCATGACAGAGTAATGGAAAAAACCACTAGAGCCAAAGTCTGGATTGCCCATAATGGGAAACCAGTCCGAGTCAAAAAAATATTTTAAAACTTAACTTGCTGCCCACACAGGGGAAACCAGCAAATGCACACAATTTTTTTAGTAGTGTTCATAGTGAAACATAAACCAACTAAGGAACCTAAAACCAACAGTTTTTTTCCCGGAACCCCACAAAAAAAACTAGAAAGCAAAGTTCCAAAAACCTGAGAAAATAGACACGTGGCAGGCTATGTGGTGAACACGTGGTGAGCTGTGTGGCGGACACGCGGCAAGGAAAGTGGCTAACTAGGAGCGAGGCGGAGACGACGGGTGTTCCTCCACGATGAAGCACATGTAATTTTCCATGTAGACACCTACCTGTTGCAAGGCCTCCGTGTTGCCTGCCTGCTGCGCCGGATGTTCCTCCTCGATGAAACAACGATAAGGGTCCATGGCCTCGTCTACATGCTGGTCCTTGTCTGCCTCCTTCCCCACTTGTCCCGTTTCCTTCCCCACTTGTCTCGTCTCCTTCTCTGTGTGCCTCTTTCCTGCTCCGTGGGTTCTCGTCTAAGCCATGTCTAGTTCTGCTTTGGTGTGGCCACCTCCTTCAGTGGTGCAACCACCACCCACAGTGTTATGTCTCTCAATTGCTGTGGTGCAACCACCACTCGCAATGGCCTGCTCTTCAATTGCTCTTGTGCTACCACCACCTGCAGTGGTCGGTCCCTCAATTGCTTGCTCGGTCTCGTGAAAGAAAATGGAGATGGTGGCAGTGATGATGGGCCTGTTCAGGGCTGAACGAAATGTGAATTGGGCATTCTAGGGATTCATATGTGGAGTGGATGGAGTGCCACTGGGAGGCGAGGCAGAAATGGAAGGAATGCTACTAGGAGGCGAGGCAGGGGTCGGCGAATGGAGGCGGTAAGATTTGAACCATCTCATCAATAGTGGAATGAATTAGAGTATTTAGCAACTCTAATGCATCATAAAGTATAGCCATTTTCTCCAACCTTACAAATAATATCTTAAACTAGAAATTGCACAAAACCCTTTTCCTATAGCTGCAAATTACAACCCTTTTCCTTAAATGCTTCTCTACACACTCTTCAATGAATATTGATAAACATAACATGAATATGCTCTGAAATTCAACTCATCAACCAGCGCAATCGAATAATATATATGCCAATGCAGTTCGCAAATATGAACCAACTTAGGCATATGACAGTTATGACAAACACAATCTCCTATTCAAAGCATATGACAATGCTAGCATATGAATATGAATGAAACACCAACGCATAGGAATATGTGTCAGTGGATACACTAGACTTCAATGCACTTATTTTTCCAACACACTCAGCATTGACATTTAACACGACTTGTGTTTTGAGAGAGAGAGAGGAAAACTATCATCGTAATAGAAAAACTATGACCAGGCCAAAAATCAAAACATGTTCTTGACTTCCAACTCTAGCTCTGGCGTTGTTCCTTCAATATGTCGGCATTCCAAGAGATGATGCATTATAAACATATCAATGAAGACAAACTCGTGGCATCCTTTCAGCAAATGAGGAAAAAACCACCAACGTAGCGAGAAACAACAACCCATTTTAAAACCTTCAGACATTAAATAATGGGATTTTATGCATAGAGTATGCCCTTTCTTTCGAAAATGAAAGGGTGAAAGGTGATGGTATCTTATCCCAATAATGAAGTGTCAAGCAATGGAGCAATATTTGAAGGAACCAATTCAACATACGCTATATTCTGGAACTAAAGCAATGGACCAAACAACCAAAACGAAAGAACCAATGATACCTCCCGCAACAATGGCCAATTCAACGTAGCAATGATGACTATGACCAACATAGATTTATAACATCAACGCACTCTTCCAACATAGGTTTCAGGGATTTCCATGCACAACTCTCAAGATTGCTTTTGCAACTTCACAACAAATACCATATGCTTAATTCCAACTCTCATATATGCCATCACTTCATTTATGACCTTTCAAAGACTTTTCAACGCACCAAAAAACATATACCATGACTTTCAGTGTTCATGTTTTATCAATGCACCGAACAACATGTTTGCAGGAGTAATATGTTGTCATATGCCATACCATATGTTTTCATATCATTAGAGGAAATTTTAGCCTACAAGTGCCCATGAAATGTTCACCTAATTTCCATGTCATAATATGTAAACCAATCAAAATCCTTTAAATTTAAAAAGAGGTACATGTAAATATTTGGAGGGAAAAGAAGACACATTGTTTTATTTTATTTTATTTTTTACTTATCTCCTTATAAGTTTACTCAAATTTCAAGTGTATACACCTTATGGATGCATAATTAATTTTTTCATCCAACAAGTACCCATTATACATAGTTTTGAGAAGACCCACATTGATAAAAACTCTAGATAC
The DNA here is from genome assembly GCA_000404065.3 of Pinus taeda. NCBI lineage: Eukaryota > Viridiplantae > Streptophyta > Pinopsida > Pinales > Pinaceae > Pinus > Pinus taeda. The sequence goes on from APFE030156632.1 coordinate 22,711, forward strand.
ATCAAAAAATTGTGTTTAACACGTTTGTTAATGTATCTTCAATTTTTATCATTGTGGGTCTTCTCAAAAGTATGCATGATGGGTACTCATCAGATGTGTAATTTAATTATGCATCCAACGAGTGTCTACACTTGAAATTTGAGTAAACCTATAAGGAGATAAGCCAAAAAAAAATTGTTTTCTTCTTTTTCCTCCAAAATTCATAGCTATTATTTTAATATTTTAACTATTATTTTATTCTTTTTCCTTAGGAGGCTACTTTTAGGTTGAAATTACTCTAATGGCCACATTTCAATGACTATAATATAATATGTATACCTGCAACCCAATACATATGTACACCACTGCTCTTTTACAATGACCGATTTCAAACAATATATACGAGAGATAAAGTGAAGAAATAATGATAATGGCTCATGGGTCTCGAGCGTTAAAGATCAACATACAAGGAGGTTCGATGTACAATGTGGAAGGAGGTGACAACCTATAGAATTTCCTCTATTATCAGACCCTGTGATGGAGCTTCTCAATCGCATTCAATACTTAGCCATGTATGTCCACCATCCACAAACTCCAACATCAATCCATCGTTTTAAGTTCTGGAATGAGTCTTATACACACAACAAGATCTTCCAAGGAAAATTACCATGCATTCAAGCATCAAACCATCTCATGCAACATTCAACATAGCATACAACAAAATTTGACATTAATTCGCATAGCAATGCAACACAAATACTGATTTCGACACATCAAATTTATATTCTTCATTCATCAGAATACCCACTCAACGGTCGTGGTGAATAACATTGTACCAAAACAGTGATGGCATGTCAAAATATTCAATGCAAATGATTTGTTTCTCAAATTCACATACCATATTACAGACTCCTCTTTATGGCAATGATTCAAAATTCTGATAAATCAATAAACACTACCCTACATCTCCATCGTGAGCTCATTAGACTATTTTGAAATTTGGACAAATTTTTTATAGAGGTAATGGACAGATTTCAATGTTAGGTTTAGGCGCATAGAGAAAATAGGGAAAATTTGACAAGAGTTACAGTGGCAAAAGGATGCCAAATTTAGACCTATGAACCTCAGTATGAGGTAGCGTGCATAGTGGATGGCAGTCCCAAAAATGGACTAGAGTCACTGTAGGTTGTACCAACCATATCAAATGCACCCCTGCGTTTACTTCGTCAACGACAGGATGCATGTGCATTTACATCTGACTACTGAAAAAGGCGTAAATATTCTGTAATTGGGTTGGTGGAACACCAACTCAAACCCTTGAAATTTCAAACCCAGGAATAATGTTTTTGGTAGCAATCAAGAAACATGGTATAACATAAAGTTTCAGATGGCATGGAGGTAAAGTAATAGACACATAGTGCTTTGAAAGCAAATAAGGAGGAACAATTCTGTGGGAGTTGGTAGAGCTGCAACAATAGCTGAAAAAAGCAAAGGAGTTACAACTGAGCAAAAAAATACCTTTGGCATATAGGCAACATTAATTTAGCTCCAAAGAAATTCAATAGTGTGGGTCAGTGGAACAATGCGCAGTAAGAAATATGAAAGCAGACAACAATGGCAGTTTTGACACACAGGAAGGCGTAATTGACATTTAGAGAGTCCACAAAACAAGTGGCTCAAATTAGAACAGTGCCAGAATTGTCCTACAACTCTGATACCATGTTAGATGCACATGGAATGTGAGGAGACATGAAAGATAAAACAGTGAATTGGATTTACTATTAACATAGATGTACATTTATAATACATTCTTGTGACTGTTGGATTCATCTTCCAACATCTCTTAGACTCCTTTGACTATTTATCTTCCACACCATAACCCTTAGAGGATTAGGTGTCCAACATGAAGAGAAAGTGGATGAAAAGGAAATAAATAAGCTAATGGAGGGGAGGAAAGGACATGAGAAGAGTCAATAATAGGAAAAAACCCTAAATACAAAGAAGTGGAGAAAGGGAAGTGCTAGGGATGCATACCAATGAGGTGAATGGAAGGGGCCCAACTTTTACTAATTTTCTAACCGTCGTCTTAGTTAAGGTTGTTAGGGTGTTTTTCTATTTCAATAGCCTCCATAATATTTCTCTTAGAATAATGGTTGATGCTAGCTAAAACTTTAGTATCCTCCAAGCAAACATGGTGTTTGGTCTTGTCAACATGATTGGCCAAAGCTAAAGAGTGCATACTATTATTTTTTGATTCTGTAATGTGTTTCTTAACCCTTGTATTTATAGTGTCCAGTTTCACCAATATAAACCTTATAAGTTGTCAATGTGATCTAGATCTAGAAAATATACAGTGGTCATTGATGTATTATAAATTTTGATTTTGAGATTAGTATAATTAAACACAAGGGATTTAATCCTTTTCTACCAGTTAATTTGTCTTGTCTTGCTAATGTTAATTCTTAACACGGTATCAAAGGCAGGCTACATGAGATAGTTTGAAAATATAAAGGCCATGACTAGTAAAGAAGCCATAAAGGTGAAAGATTTGTTCTAAGTCAAAGTAAGGTTCATCAGAGTCTCATTCCTAAGGGGCCTCATAACTCCATGGTAGTGTTCTATGTGAGGTTATTGAAGATCAAGTGATGAAATTCCTTGTTCATGTTTTTCCAAAGTTGGGTACTAGTATTTTCATTGAGATATTGTTAAATCAAGATTTCTTTGCATCTGAGTCCATGAAACTTTGTGTCACATATTGATCGATATCATTATTTTTTAGTTTCCTTACCAAGTTCATTGGCCCATACATATTACTCCTTGGAATGAAACAGAAGCATGCACTCCTTTCTTTCTCCTGCGAATTCCAATTATGTCAACCCAAAGGCCTAATGCAAGCATCCATTCACGTGTAAGAAAATACAACCTTGGCGAATGGCTGACATGGGAGCCCCATATATGAATTTTTGTTATGCCCATTACCAGCAATAGAATGGCTTCACGTAGAAGAAGAGTTGTTCGTGCACACAAATTACATCATCTAACCACCACAATGACGGTCCCCTGATCTGAATTTATTTGCCTTATAGTACTCACTCAGATCTATAAAATCATTGATTAGTCATTAAGAGAATTTTGAGCTCTAAAATGAGACTCCTAAGGAAATTATAAAATAATATTGGAAATAATAAAATAAGATTAAATTACATCATCAAATTTTAGAGGGAAAAGGGAAAAAACTATTTTTTCAACTCGTATTGTCAACTTATCTCCCTATGGGTTTACTCAAATTTAGAGCGAAAACACTCGTTGGATGCAAAATTTGATTCTTCATCCAAAGAGTACTCATAAAAATTATGCAACATGGGTGCTCCTTGGATGAAGAATTAAATTTTTCACCCAATGAATACTCCCAGTCGAAATTAGAGTAAAAACTCAGGGAGATAAGTTGAAAAAGTAGTTTTATTATTTTATTAAATTTTAATCTTTTTACTTTTTTACTCCAAAAATGGTGAATCATCCCCCATGGTTGACATCATCATCTTGAATCCTATTGGTTCTTATAAAGTTTATTTGGGTTGTACATTTTTCTTAGGAGGCCCATTTTGGACCTCACAATTCCCCTAATGGTTATTTTTTAAATCGAGGTTGAATTCAAATGGATCCAGTTTTGTTCACATACATTTGTCTATGCATGATCTGCATCGACTCGTTGCCTAGAGAGATCAAGGGTTTTAGGTTTGCCGCCTAATTCAACATGCTAATATCTAATGCATTTGATGAACAATTCCCTACAGTGTGAACCTGAGCATCATTGTTACAGGGGAATGCTCAGCAAAAATCAGTTCGAAAGATTAAAATTGTTTTAAAATCATAAAGGCATTTTTAGATTATACGGTCCGTGAAATTGGATATGATGAAATGATGAGGATCGGAGTTCGAATACCAAACCTCTGGTGCTCAATTCACTTTGTAAAGTCCATGATTTCTGCCATCTAGTACCGACTTGTTGAAGAATCTAGGACAATTAGGTGTAGTGTGATTCTTCTTGCCTTGATAACAATTTGTGAAGTCTTTTTACAATTTGCCTTGTTAGCTTAATCTTCTTCTTCTTTTTCTTCTTAATTCATGTGTGTGTACTTCATCAAACTACTACCAAAAACATAAGAACAAGAACACAAGATGTTTCCTCTCTGCGAGAGCCAAAACCTCTCTTCTCTTGAGAGGAAAACCCTTTGGTAAATTTCTCTTATTGAAGTTTCTTATTGATCAATGCCAAACCATAGACCCTTGACCAAAGTATCCTCCAAGCACAAGTCAAGTCCTTCCTCCTTTCTGCACTTTGTCTCCCCGACACTTTTTCCTTCTCCTTTCGGCACATCATTCCTCGGCACTTCGTCCTCCTTTTTCCAGTGCTTCGTTCTTCTTTCAATTGTTGATAGATCTTGTTGCACTTGCTCTAGAAGAGACACTTATCCTTGATCTTTGAAGAGACCCTTTCACATGGGATGATGTCTTCCTCTTCTTCACCAACCAATGAACTTGTATGACTGTAATGGGAGGGATATTATGTCAAAAGAGACAACCTCCTTCTCTTCACACATGTGACTGTAATAGGATTTAGGACAATCCTATTAACTTCACTTTCTTCCTTGTTTCTTCGCTTGAGTGGGAGGCTGTTGTAGATCTATACCCAGAAACATATGAAAATATAAGTAATAGAAATAAACCCAAGAAATAAGAAGGAGATGATTCTTTATTGATCAGACCCTTAAGGTAGGGCAACACCATACATTCACTCCTTAAGGAAGGAGAACACTCCACAAGCCATATGCTTGTTCATACAAGAATACTTCTC